>BLKR01002834.1:0-174493 GCA_011170035.1 Teleogryllus occipitalis
AAGATGAAAGCGTAATCCTAACGTGAGCAAACATTTTTTGCGTGTTCCGGATACATTTTGACGGGTTTAACTAGTATTAAAATATTACGAAAACTTTACAAAAAATGCTGTACAGTACGTGCTGTTGTAGCAACACAAGTTTATTTTGAGGACAACTCTACATTTCACCTTTCTGCATGCTCATGTCTGACTATTGTACGTTCTTCGCAACATATGCTTTTGTAAACAAATTTGCATTTCCACTACACAACTAGGTTCGCCAAGTGTTTGAGGCATTAATTTCAAACAGAACTAACAGCATCTATTTCAAATGAAAAAATATATGGCATCGTCTGTATTCTCGTATACCTTTTATCATGTCACTCGAAAGAGAGAAACCACTTCGTACAGTACTTCGCCAATATTTCTTATTCTCTTCTGCATACCATCTGCTGAGTCAGCATGGAGTCTAGAAACATTCGCAGAACTCCTGGGAATGGGTCGTTTTGCTCGAAAAAAATAAACAACTTGCGGGAAAGCAAATATAATAGAAAAAGCATATTCAAAGTTACTTCAAGACATGTTGCCTCGAAGATTCTTAAAAATGACCCGCCAATATGTCAATATGTAGGGCATTTGTGCTTACATGCGCGGACTCAGTGGGAGGGAAATTCCTCCCTAAAAGTTTTCAGTTATTTATTTTAACTTGTCAGGAAACTGTCAAGCAAAAATATTTTCGAATAATTATTAAAACGAATAAAATTGTCTCGGAGCATGAGTGAAGTGTGCAACATTTTACAAAATCTGTAATATGACACATTCGACCAAAACATTTTGAATTTCCCCTCCAAAAATTTATCTCTGGATCCGCCCCTGGCACTTATATATTGAAGTAAAGTAACTTCTCCTTGCTTTCAACAATTGGTTTATTTTCTTTTTCTATATGCCAATTTTCCACAATGGCCAATGAAGTAAAAGGTCACATACAGTGTATACATACATATAATTCATAAATATGCGAAACTATTGTAGAATTCACGCCTTCAGTCGGGCCTAAGATACGAACAACAAAGGTGAGCAGGGTGAAAATAATGATGTTATTATAATATAAAAATATTAATGAACATTAATTTTGGATTACGTTGATGGATTAATTGATTAGTTTGTGTTTCTGGGCGCGTCACCTGCTAAGGTGTCTAAATATTAAGTAAGGTAAGTATTAAGTAATAAAAGGTCTAAATATTCCCGTATGTTTAGTGCATACTTTTTCACGAAAGGTGGTGGTGATCTTCCCCAGCTGGATAGTGAGATCTGGCGCCGACTTGCTTGTCGCCTAGCGGGAATTTTCCCCAATAAGTTATCTGCTACCAGCGGGACATCGCTTCAATCTGGACAAGCTCCAAAGCTGCTGACTAGTCTCTCGATATGTGTGGTAGTGTGTTGCATGTAAATGTAAGTAAGCTGTGAGGATAGGACAGGGAAGAGGAAGGAAACATCGCGCGCTGTCCATATCCCGTATTCTTCGCAGATTTAACTGTGTAGCCAGTGTCGAAAATATTGCCACTGTCGGGACACGAAACTTTAGACCTAATCAGCGGCACTGCAGTGACATCAGTTACCAAAGCCGCGCAAGCCGGTTTAAATTAGTGTAACATTTTCTCTCTCTCTCTCTCTCTCACTCTCTCTCTCTCTCTCTCTCTCTCTCTCTATATATATATATATATATATATATATATATATATATATATATATAGTGTGTGTGTGTGTGTGTGTGAGAGAGAGAGAGAGAGAGAGAGAGAGAGAGAGAGAGAGACGTCTACGTGTTTTTTTCACCCAGAAGGTTTATGTGCTGTTAATTTAGTTGTAACTCCAGCAAATGGTGCGGTAGAACCTAACTAAAGATTCATGTCAAATACAACCACAAACAATCAGCAGTATTTTTTAATCTACATTGTTAAATAACTCCCAAACAAAGCATTTTATTGCATTATACTAAACTTTTGAGGCCCAAGGCCTCAAAGAAACATTTCTCACACCATAATCTACTGGTAATCTTCCTGAACATTGTATTACATTTTTCCTGGTTCGGCGCTTCTCGATATTATCCCACCTGCTCAGAGACATGCATATATATATATATATATATATATATATATATATATATATATATATATATATATATATATATATATATATAACATTATACATCTTAGCGTCATATATTTGGTTAACGTGTTGAATATGAGTAGTATCGATGGAATCCATTTGCTACCTGAATCTATTCATTTTGGTCCTGTCTCCTTTTGAAATGTTTTGTTACCATAAACCATGAGGAAAATCTTCGCCCACGTATTGCGCGCTTTCAGAGCATATTGGATAATTGGGCTATCTGTATTATGAAAACATGAAGAAATTTGGGGTTACGCTAGCTATTTGTTGACCATTGAATGCTGGGATCGTTGAAACAGTAAGATATATGGTACCTAGTCTAAAACCTTCCAATTTAATCTCCCTTTGCTTGTAGAGTTCCTTGCTTTATGAGCGATAGAATTTAGTGACGGCAGCGATCAATAGTCTGAAGTACTTCATCCATTATTTCAGACTCAGAAAAACATACCTTCAATATGTCTTAATTTAAAACTCTCCCTCTCTTTCCGAATCCTACATACCGATCCACCCACTAGTGTCCATCATTACGAATGGTAACCTATACATGCTGTCGCTATAAATGCTTAGAGACGTCCTTCCTTGCGTTGACGTCAAGACTCGGGCGCGCTGCGAAGATGTGTTAATGCACAGCAGAGCGAAACAAGATGTAGAACAAAGGAAACAGATACTGCCGCCAGGAAGCTACCAGACGGCTGTTAGAGCCGTTTCACTTGTCGTCATCGAGCCACGCCTACCCTTCGCCCAACGCCCTCCCTTGCGGCCAGCGTTAATGGCCCCGCGTGTCCATCGCCGCTCCCGATCGTTATCGTTACCACCCTACACAACTGTCACCAGTTGAATTTCATCAAAGGTCAACTCATGTTGTAACAGTCGGGAAGGAATTAGAGGTTCGGTGACATTTTATAGTCAATTTAATCGTCCACAAGCGCAAAGGGTCTTGAAAGCTCCCTCGACCATCACCGCCCTCGACTCGCAGCCCTCAGAGCTCACGGCGGCGCCCGCCCCGCCCGCCCGCGCAGTGCCGTACGTCACTTCTCCTTCCGGCCAGATGTACTTACGAAGGCCCGTGGGTTGGGCTCCGGGCGGCTCGGGAACGCTACATGGCGTAGCATACGGCCAGAGGTTTCCACGACGGAATGGTATATGGCAGTGATTACCACTTGACAGCTGGGCGTAGGCACCGTCGGAGCGTCGCGGCGCCGCGGGAGGTCCGGCGGGCAAGCTGCCCCCACCCCGACCCCTCCCCGACCCTCCTGTTCCCCCACCCTCCGCCCCCAGCTTCCTTCTCCTGCCTGCCAGGCGGGCACCGCCGTCGGGACCTCATCAGCGGCGAAACAATTTCCCGCGGATCTCGACCCGCGCCAAAAATAATTCCCGCTATTGGGCGCCGGATAAAACCGTCCGCGGGCGCCCTCGTCCAATCCGTCACTTCCGGCGCACCGTCAGCCGCTGCTGGGACATCGACAGTCGACGCGGCACGGCGTCGTGGAATCGGGCGAAAGCCCTATTCAGAGTATGCAGACAATTGTTTATTTTTATTTAAATGCAATTCACCTACTCATTGTTAAATAGCAATGAACGTCAAAGTTATCAATATAGTATTTTGAGAGTATACTGAAATGTAAAACTAAATAAAAATAAATGATCCCTTTCTTATTTGGCTTAATTTACAAAACATCCTAAATTTTCACATTATTCGTTATTATGTAATTCTTCAAAAAACAACGTTTCGGCAATGTTCATATATTGTCATTATCGGGCTAAGATTAATTCATAAGGTTGACCAACAAGAAAAAGTTTAAAATAAAAATAACCCTTAATCATGTTAAAATAGAAAATTCCTTTATAAGATCATTAACAACATTAGAATACAAAATGCGGAAATGAACCAATTTTATACTCAATGTGATATTGCGTACTAATGCTTTGCGAACAAAACACTTCAGAGAAGAAGATAGTTATCGCATCAGTGGGTTAGACCTGAAAGAGGGGTCGTTGTAAAAATTGTTCGAATCGCCAGAGCGATGTGGATATCTTCTTCTAATGTTCACCTAATATCTTCTTGAAATTAATGCAAAGCATAAAAAATATTTTTGTCAAAAAACGATCCAATTTTTTCCTTTACATTTTCCCTTACGAATAGAACAAGGGCCTCTTAAAAGAATGGCGTAGATTTAATTTTCTTTGCGCTCTCTGGAATTTGGAAGATTTTAAAAGTTAAAAGTAATGTGAGAAGGTATGTGCTATTATAGCACGACTAGGTTGGGTTTTTTTTCCAGACTGAGAAAAATTCATTCACAGGCGAAGACGATTCCAGACTGCCTTACTGACAAATGATAACCTAGCGGTTAATGATCGCTTTTGTGTTGCAAAGGGATCTTCGAGCACAATTTACTTACGTAAACACTATTTACTACAAATGGTGCGATCCAGAATATGCTTTCTCGATTAAGAATAAGCACTGAGACGGCTGTTTCCGAAGTAATATCCTTGATGTTTGATATATTATGTTCATTCGCTTGTTTTTATACATCATTTTAACGTTTCAGATAATGATATCGTTAACATTTTATGTACGCAAGAAAATAAGAATAATATATAGAAAAATAATAATTAGTGGAAAAATAAAACAAACATGTACATGAGACATACCCTTTTTCTTTGTAAAATTGTGTGGTCCTCTGTAATGACTTTTTAAATACTGAACAATCATACCAATTACATTACAAATGAAAATTCGTGTGAATTCGAAAACACAAAATTAAATTTAGCCAGACATGTATTTACTAGAGAGTAATTCTAAATGCATTATGTAATATATGATTGCCACTGATTGCACTGTCGTAATGAAATAATGTATTGCTTTTAGATGTGGTCTATCTCGATTTAATCCACTCAAAGGTGCAACGGGTCACTTTATGAAGCTGAGCTACGATTTGTACCAAAAGTGAATGTCAAATGCTATAATGTATCATATTTGGGGAATATTTTCACCTCTTTTAAGTTTATATTAGGATACTAATTCGTTTAGTTGATAAAGTAAAAACTTAGATTTGATTTTTAGGCTATTAATAAGTAATAATTACCCCATTAAATTCATTTCCAGCCAGATTAATAAAAGATTATATAAATATGTATAAAAAAATAGATTCAATACTGATTGGATAATAGAGAAAGAGTATCGAGATCAGATAAGTAGCCTTATGTGCCTAAGATCAGAAAGAAGATAAGCAAAATGTTTAAGAAAAAATTTAATGTTAACATAATTCACAAAGTCATGAATCAGAAAAATGTTATGACTAAACTTAAAGACACAATTAACTTTGAGGACCAACAAAATACACTTTCCAAAATACAATGTTTGTCCTGTGAAATATGTTATATAGGACAAACGGGTAGAAAACTTGAAGAGTGTGTCAAAGAACATAAAACCAACATTGGTAAAGGGCAAGAACATTTCCATTCATAGGGTCAACTCTCAAAATGAGTTCGATTTCAATGGAGTCAAAATTCTAAATGTTGAACCCAACAGAAGAAAAAGTCTTGTTTTGGAAACTCTCCACATAAAGAAAAATAAAATCAATGCCAATGACAATGACTATAAATTCAATGACATAATCTAACACCTTTACCAAGTGTTACGACAACATAGTGCAAACTCTTAGAAGTAATATGTAAATTTCTGTAAAGGTTCAGAAACTTGTCACAAATAGGAGTTTGCAGTTATTGTTTGATTCTCTTCGATATGCTCCCTCCATTTCACAGGGAAGAGGTTCGGATGGTTGCAACCTCTCATGGATCCTAGTCAAGTACATTGTATTCATGTTAATATTGTTTTAATATGTTTGTGGTTTTATGGATTTTTATAATGCTTTTGACGAGATGTACACACTACCTCATGAATGTATATAAGTAATGTTGTGTTTATTTTATACATTTACGGTTGTAGTACTAACTTTTTCGTGTTGTATCTTAATGGTTTTTAGTTTATCTTGACGCCTGTAGATGGAGACTAGTGATCTCCGAAACGTGATTAAAAATTTTGGTGTTGCTTTATAAAGGACTTTTATGTACAATGTGAACGATATGCACAAATATAGTTGTTTAAAATACCGAGAAGTCTTATTTTTGCATTAAATTGATGTATAAATAGACAACTCGAATACCATATAAAATAAAAAAATAGTATAAATAGTACAAAATATAATCATAATTCAAATCTCGGCTTTTTATTGGAACAAATATGGCAAAAATATGTTGGAATGTAGCTACTATTCCACGCCTCGTGCAGCCTCAGCTTGCGAGTGTACACTCCTTTCTGGATTTGGAGTGGGCACGAGAGCGATGTCAGGGGAAGTTGCCCGTTCTCACAGGAACGCCGGGCTTCCCAAGCGGGCAAGTAACTAGTGCGAGCGCGGCTTGTCATTCCTGACCTCGCCTGTATATTCATGGCCATAATGTAGAAATATTTGAAATATTGTGATAAGCCAAGAACCCCGGGTATAATTTGAATGCTAAAATCGGCATCAAGCGTTAGTAATAATGGCATTGTATGCAGACTCGGAAATCAAAGAATATACTTGTTAGGGCAACTAATAAACAAAGTGTACTATTCCATGCTTGATGTCATAGCACTATTGAGAAGGGAAGACACGGCCTCAAACACATTACATGCAAAAGATGTGGAGAGGGCATTAAAAAAACGTGATCTTGTAAGAAGACGCAAAGAATCGCTCTCTCGAAAGATATTGAAGCGTACACACGTAAGCAATTGATATGCGAATAGTTTTTCAGCATAGGCTGGAGTATTATTTAAATGATAGTGAGGCAGGAAGTTATGATTAGTCTGATATCTTGGTGTTGTGCAAAATATTATTATTGAATTATAATTGTAATTTTTATTAATGTAGTTGGAAATTTAGATTCAAATAGACTCAAGGGGATGTATATTAGGATAGCTCTGTAGATTGGAGGAATTTTCGAAAAGTAGCTGAAGATAGTTGCGCTAGGGAAAGTCGCGACCGCATATTGATTTTATGGAAATTATTGAATCCTATTAAATACCAAATCGTTGAGGACATTCCGAAACATTTTTAATTTAATCTAATGATAGACAAGAACACGATAATATAATATAATATAAATATAATCGAGGACATTTTACGGGCAACATTCTGCTGATTCAACTGTGACATCATCTGAAAAGGCATTGCAGTAAGCTTACGACCTCAATTCAAAACCGTACGGAATTTTAATGTTGGTACAGAGAAAATATAATCATTGAGCTCAATAGAAGTTGTAAAAATATAAGAATAAATGTTAAATTTTTATTGTTTTGAGAAAAGGCTGATAATTTATATTAGGTGCCATCAATTCAATATTTGGTTTTAATCATTAGAACTTCCAGGAATTGTGATTCTGTATAGAATTACATGTCCACATACAACAGGTAAGGAGTAAAATGTTGTATGTCGAAACCCATAGTTAAAATTGAAGTAAAATTAATAAATTAACGTTTAATATTGAGAGAAATTAAGAGCATAGCAGGGCAATGGAAGAAATAACAATATTAATAATAGCAGAGGAAGTAATCCCCTTCACAATATTTGTATAATTATTTGTAGAAAATATCAAGAGCTAGTAATATTAAATTTCGTAAAAGGAAGGGTATTTCTCAATATCTCATTTTCTTGTGTAATTATTACATTATTAATGTATCAATTCATGTTTTTGTTTATTTGGTAAATATTGTTATTATATATCAATATTAAAATAGATTAAAAGGCAACTTTTAAACGTATAAAAAACTGCAATGTCTCTGAAATCGGGATATATTACTTATATATTTGAAGAATACGTGATCACACAGCTTAAGGAGACGGTTATAAAAAGGTTTCCTATTCTTTTCTTCAGCAAGTGCAGTTGCCAAATATAATTTTGAAGTTCACGCCAGTGATCAGAATCGAGGAAAGAAATGGCTTGAAAGTTCGACAGCAACTCTTTACAGTGATGTCATCGGTATCTAACCTCTCGAAATCGCTCCAGTCACCCTTGGCCTAGGTCCAAAGCTGCGCCACAGACTTTCGAGTACGTTCGCACTTGGAAGCCTCTCAGAACCTTGCACAAAGGAAATTCCACCTTGTCGTGTTTTCTATCGACATTATTGGTGGAATTGTTTTTTGCTCGTTGGTAGTTCGCGGGGAACGCGCTTCGCCAGAGATAGGACCAGAGCTTTCCGGAGCGTGATGAAATACACACAAATACTCTGTCCGCCACGGATCACGAATTCTAACGGACGATCTTGATGACATACGCTCCATTTCTCCCTGTCGGTAGCCTAGTAAACAAAAGTATCCATCATTGATCTGGAGATCGGTCAGAAGAAGAAGACGTGAAATCTGCCTAACCTTTGGAGCAGACACTGAAAGTACTGGTAGCCAAGAAATTCGGGCTTCCTTCCACAATCATCTTCATATTAAAGAAACAACTTTTCATTAAAATGAGAGCATATAAGAACAAGAAAATATTGTTTTATGTCTTAGAAAAATATTTTCCCATTCCAAAGTTACCTAAAACTCAGCAGGCACAAAAAAATTGTAAGTAAATAAAGAGAAATAAATTGTGAACTCTTTGAAATCGGTTTATTACTGGTTGAGACAGATAACTAGTATATTTAGCTCTGAGTAACATACAACATAAAATGTTACTGTAATTCAAAATACGTTTGTAGGGTTTCCAGAGATTATACGTTACATTTCCCTTATCAAACAAAGAATTATCACTGCTCGCTCACACATATTTTCGAACTTAATCGAAACAGTTCCTCAAAATATTCAAAGAAATGAAGTAATTATTTTAATTGTTGAGACTTAATAAATGTGTGCACTGTTATGATTCATTTGTAAATTGCTGTTAAAATCTAATATGAAACCATGACTTGAAAGCCAATGAATGAAAAGTTGTTTTATTGTTTCATAGTACGTATTAATAAAACTACATTATTTAAATATCAGTTTCAAAATATTTGTGAAAATGTTTAAATTAATTTCTACTCTGCATATTTGCTTCCTAGTATACGAATATATGGGGAATAGAGGAAACTATGCAAATATTAAACAATTCTTCCATAACTTTGGCAAAAATTTTTAAAAGTAGCCTCAAACTTTTATTTAAATTCTTTGCTCCTAATAGCAAAGGGCTCTTATAAATATGGTATTGGTAATATTTTAATTAAGACAATTTAATAGCTAAATTTTAACAACATATATCTCAAGAATTGGGCACTTCGAGATAAAATATCACCCTAAAATGTGACCATCTACAGAATTCAACAACACAGATCACAGAAATTAACTGGAAAATTGTTAAAATCGGAAATCCGTTATATATTTATAAGCTTGTAATGGAAACTGCAAAGTTTTTCTCTCTTCTCTTCTTCTGAAAAGTCGCAGTCTCTCTCCTGAAAAGTCTCGCGTAATATCGCTACTCGCGTACGTAGGCCCTCCCTCTTGTTTAGGCTGCGCATATCTATGGACTTGGATAGTTGACGTACATGGAACCAACATTCACTTGAAAATGGCACCAATGTTTAAGAAATTGCTTATTTTTTCTGATTCCCAAGATTCCTAGTGTATTTTTCTTTAATTTATACCTCTAGTGGAGAAAATTACGCCCACAAATATAGCATTTGTCCCATTTTATTTAAAAATTTTAAAATTTTGAAATCTACCAATCGTCAAAAAATGTGCATTCAAATTTTCTACGCTTCTATTGGAGAATATATATATTTTGTTTTCAAAAGTTGGCTTGTGAATTAGTAGGATACAACTGACAGCATTATAATAATACGTAACCGGTATAATTAATACGAGAAACGATGTGCTGGAGAACTGATGGGGGACTATCTGTTTAATTTGTGACTCCATACCTCTGAGCTCATTGTATTGAACAATTTTAGGCGATTTTCATATCTTCTCATTCCTTTAATTGTATGAACCATATTTCGTGAATATTTTTAATTTCAAAGGAGGAATCTCATAGAAATAGACTGCCTAGTGACAGGTTTATAAAGTGGAAATTGAAGAAGGACGTGAAAAGGAAAATCGTGCGTAACTCGTGATACAGGTGTTCTTACTTCGGGTGAATCTGGTTGGTATATTGTAACCTTGAAATTGGCCGATCAATGCTGCATATATCTAAAATTCGTATCTAGTCTTAATCGAGAAAGTGAAGCCAAGAAAATGGAAAATAAATGTTTAAGTAATGCAAATGACAGGTCTCGACTACTACTACTACTACTACTACTACTACTACTACTTGATTTCGTTGGCAATTTTTTCACATACACGAGGAGACTCGTGGAAATGAGGTGTATAGATTTTCACCAAAATAAATTCTTTTTACGATCACATCGTTTGATGCGTAATAGATTCGGTTTTATCCGACAATCCATTTAAAGCGTCCACTGAATACATATTGACTTGACACCGGAAGCGAGTGACTCCGATGTAGCTCCATAAATTCCGAATTACAATTCTTTGTGTTTTTTAATGAAACATCACAAAAATCAAACATTATTGGGTTCTCCGGCCACATAAGGTCGATCGCCCAGTAGTAACAGCACTGGTGACGGCGGTGGTGAGGTTGGTTGTGACTAGTGAGAGTAAGTGTGTTGGCGGTGAAGGGGCTGTGTTGCTCTCGTTTCTTATTTTTTCCTTGGGTTTCTTGATATTCTAGCTATTCTCTGGAGTTTTCAAATTGCACTTGAACAGGCTAAAAAGAGCGAGAGAGAATCTGACAAAAGTATTTTGCCTGCCGGAGGCGCTTTAAACGTAGAATCTAAATTGTTTTCATCAGCTGTGTCTGTGCTTTCGGCTTTATCATCGTTGTGATCGTGAGGTGAACTCTACTGTTCTTCACGTTCATTTGTGATGAGAGTAGAGGAGCAGTGCCTAGCTTGACCGTCTTGTTTTGACGTGACCTTCTTGTTTACATAGCAACACACGTTTTCATTCGACAAAAATATTCTGTACATTGTTACTTCGTAATGGATCAGCAGAGAATCTGGATGTTCATCGTCTAAAACTGGATCTGTATATGCGTACAACCGAAAGCTCGTATCGTGTTGAAAACAGTATTTAAAAATTCCATCTTTTAAGAAAAATTTTAGGCATCATACATCACACTTTGCAAGTAGTTCTGCGATGGCTTCTTGAGGGTAACGGGACGTGTATTCGAGATTAAGCGTTTAGTACGTTCGTTAATAGAGATTTAACACTAAGTTGTTGTTCATTAATTGTAATGGTTTGAAACTTACCAGTAAAGTTTTGAGCCTAATTTTTAGTTGGCGGAAAGTATCGTATTTGGTCGTTTATATACGAGATACAAATCCAATATTTTTAGCATTAACAATATCTAGTTGATGGATCCAATAGATGTAGTATATTCTTTCACGGAAATTCCTTCTTTGGCCTCTATATTGCCTATTGTTTGTTCTTTCGTACGGAACATGTCTGTTAATTGATTGACTGATTGTTAGTGATTCCGGGCTCGTAAACTACGTGTCATTATTCCCGTAACCGTGGTGTATGTTTTTTCTCTGGAGATGTCGGTGTTCTTCCTCTGGTGGATGGCGAGATCCAGCGCCGACCTACCGTCGGCCAGCGGGGTTTGCACAATCAGGTATCTCATACTCACCAGCGGGGCACCGCTCCATCCGGGACAAGCTGTAAGCACCAGACCGGTGTCCCGACGTGTGTGGTTGTGTAGTGCGTGTTAGTGTAAGTGTAAGAGTGAGTGTGCGTGTGTTTGTGTAAGGGTGAGGATAGGACAAGGAAGAGGAAGGAAAGATCGCGCGCGTTCCGTGGCGTTAACAAGTCTCTATAAGTTAACAATTCCCGCTTACGGACGGACAGCGCTTTTAACAGGCAACAATCCATCTAACCGGAACGTAGAAAGTTCATGCTTTTATATCACACTTAAGAAATAAAAATTACAAAATCAAGATTATTTTGATTCAATTTTTACATTTTTACTCTCAATTGAGAATTTGAAATCGGACTGATGTGTTTTTTTCATTTTAATGGATGATTTCCCTTAAAGAGAAATGGGCATTAATATAGATAAACTTGTGACAATAGCTGTCAAGTAACTTCTCCCAAAGACTATCATGGGCCAGGTGTACACTGACATACCTTCACTCCAGAGGAATTTGTACAACCCTTACTTTTAAATCTCGCGCCAATTTCTCTGGACGCAGTGCCTGCGAGCTCTAGTAAGCTTGTTTACCTTGACCGCGACCTTGACATGGCTGGTGTACCGTATATCGATTCCTAATTCATGAACTATTCAATAACTGATATGTACAGGACTGTGGCGTAAGGAGATATCAGTAAGAAAAACTTTAAATCGAACATAGTGTTTATTTAGAGAATTTAGCAGGTCATGTAAAATTGTTCAAAAAATGAGTTTTCGCGTCATTTTGTTAAATCAAAACTGTTTCGAAAAATTGTATCTTTAAAAGAGATCACGTAAAATGTTTTGAAAAAACAAATGTTGGTGTAATTTCTTCTTGAAGTAAATAGAGTTAACGCATACGTTCTCTAATACGGATCAACGTTTTAACCACATTTTCTGTAGTTAGAGCAAAGTACCTACGTTAAAAATGGTACAGGTCTGATTTTGTTTATCTCTTTGAATTTTCGAAAATACAAAAGTTAGAAATAAAGTGAAAAAGTATTTGCTGTTGTAGCACCACTAGTTTGCGTAGAGATATTTTTTCAGAACTGCCTTCAGTCCACTATCAAGCTTATGATGTTAGTTCCTCTTTCATCTGCGTAAGAGCTATTGAAAGGCTTTGCGGGGTTCCAAGATATTTATCAAAGTCATTTGTATTTATAGCTGTTAGAGACCCTTTGGATAATGTTTTAAATCTAGTAGCACTCGTAAGCTTGCCCTTTCTTATGCTTTGGATCTTACATTTGTCAGCGTCATGTGGTATTCCTATAAAACTAGAAAAACATTCAGTAATTCCACGTTCTGAACATGAGTACTGGTGGATATAATCAATGGACGCAAGATATAACTTTTTATTTTTAAGTCCTTTTAATTCGAATCCTCACCTGTTCTTGGCCAAAAGAGTTGATAATAGGTTCATTGCAAGCACAAAACACAAAGGAATCAAACGGTCTCCTTGGAAGATAACCACGTTTGATGTCCAGTATCTTTATATTCACTTTCTTTGTTTTCGAAGTAATATGAATTAGGACGTGTTATTTGTTCACAATGGATTCCAAGAAATGTACATTTAAAGGATTATTCAATATATTGAATAAATTAGCTAATCCTGTAGGATCATGTCAAATACCTTTAATGGTTGTCTTGTTGTAGTTGCTGGATTTCGATTATTTTCCTATAGTTCATTCTCACAATTTCCACAGCCTCACAATGAATGCCAGAGTCGAGGTTTTGGTGAAGTACAATGTTCACATTGTAGAATCTTTTGATTTGATGTTTTGCTTGAGAATGCTAGCTTTCTGTTGTTGTTTTGCCTGTAAATCCTCTGCCTACAGCGAAGATCAAGTCCATCAAATTCAATATTTGTATTTGGTTGTGATTTTAAATTTTAACTCAGTATTTTCCAAATATGTTTTGGTGTCCTGATGGACTGACTGAAAACTGGAGCTGGACGATGAAGCTCTGTTTCTTGGACAAAGTTAGCGTTGTTTCAGGGTTTCGAATTTCAATTTGTTTGTATTTCACCATTAATTTCCACCCTGGCTTACCCAGCATTCACATTCATAGATCAGTGATGTACGCACTGTACGCTCCCATTTTGTTGAGCGTAAGATATGCGGATACATTTTAATGTAATGCGTGTAATTTCTCCTTATAAGCCAAAAGAAAGTATCAAAATGAGTGATGCTTAATATATACTGTTTTTTTGTCCATATCGTCGTTCCATTGTATTCTCCGTCGTGGCGTTCTTGGCTGGTCCCGAGTTGTGTCCGGGAAACGCTGTCGCCAGGTGAAGCTGCGTGTTCTTTAGAGCTACCATCGTCGGCTATAGTGGTTTCGCGCGTCCCGGCATGCGCCCGTCTTTTCAGAAGCACACCAGTAGCAACTTGCTTTCTGCCACGGCCGGCGCTAGAAGACTTGCTCTGGCGCTCACCTGGCAGCGGGATTTTATCCATATAAACTATGAATTCATACTTCATACAGATGGCAGGGTGCCTTCTGTCTGGTCCAGTTGTCGCCTTGCTTACTCACACTACTGGAGCCACTGTTGACTTTTGAAATGGATCCTCTGACATTTCCTTAGGTCCAGATCCATCTGATTGATCTGTGCTATTAGGCTAATCCTAGTATTAACGTTCTGGAAGCCATGTCAGGACCTCCAACTTTCATCAGGTCGGCGGCGGCCCACGCCGCAGAAGGTGCTGGTTACCACAACAACTTAACAGGGTTCCCCGTGGGAAAGGTGACAGTAGAGTTGGGTGTAATTGGATTTCAATTCTTGAATTTTTGACTTATAATTCACACCCCTTGAGCTCCTTAATGTTTTGGTCGCGGGCCACGCAAATATGCGCTTGTACCCACCAAGACACAGTCATATTTCTCCTGGGTGTATGGATCGGGGGAGGGGATCAGCATTTCTA
Organism: Teleogryllus occipitalis; assembly: GCA_011170035.1. NCBI lineage: Eukaryota > Metazoa > Arthropoda > Insecta > Orthoptera > Gryllidae > Teleogryllus > Teleogryllus occipitalis. The sequence goes on from BLKR01002834.1 coordinate 14,805, forward strand.
TGCTGAGTCCATTTTTACACCCCAGGGTTGTTAGCTTTTGGAGATGAGGTATGGAAATGATGATGATGATGATGATGATGGATGAAATTGACAATCACTAACATACAAAGAACCCACAAGCCCAATCAGGCGGGACTCGAACACGCGATCCTTCGGGCCAAGACCGCCAAGACATTACTGCCTTAGCAATCTCGGCTACCCGGATCGGTTCCTTATAATAACAACAACAACAACAATAACAATAACAATAACAACTATTATTATTATTATTATTATTATTATTATTATTATTATTATTATTATTATTATTATTGAATATGTGTGATAGATTTAAGGAGAAATACCGACTGAGTATTGACAAGACAAATACTGACTCAGAGCCAGAATTACCGCCGCCTCTGCAGAGATTCTGATCGGGAGGTTGTAGGTTTAGAGCCCCGATGGTGGTTTCTCAGACCAGTAGCAGGCGCATGCCGGAGCAGTACCCGACAGACCAGTGAGGAGTTTAGAGCTCGTTCGGGCTGGTACAGTACTCTGCTTGGGAGATACATGGAGGGGAAAATCCCCCTCAAGCCAACGTGAAGGTCAGCACTGGATCTCACCATCCAGCAGGGGAGGAACACCGCCCGATCCCGCGATAAAACATTCTCTACACAAATAAGACTGATCACCATGCGAATAAATAAAAGAGGTCATATTTGTCAACATAGCATTTTTATTCAGATAGCCGGCTTTCGACGGCTTTGCCGTCATCATCAGACTCGTTGCTTTCGGCAAAAGTCGGTAGACTGTGCCACAATAGGTCGGTAGACTGTGTCGCGGTAGACAGTAACTGGGGCCCCCAGGCTATTAAATTTTTTTGAATCATTATCGTCGGCTGAGTATCGTGGGCAGAGTGCACCACTTCATCAGGGTCTGAAAAATTGCATTCTTCGTCTTGACATATCACAAAATATATAAGCATTCACAAGCATATGACAATGCGTTAGTGTGATAATTTTGCACCATGTAATTGAAATAAATTGTAAATTGTGGTCACCGTATCCTTAATCATTCGAATCAATTTCATACCTAGTAGTCTGTCTGTACTAGGCGCAACAGCCCTCATACGGGCCACCAGCGTCCCGGCCTCGCGGCCATGGGTTAAGGGGGTACGCGTGGTTAGCACGAAGACATCCCCACGCCGTATTCTGGTCTTCTCAACCTGAGAAGTGATTTTTCTCATCGTCACAAAGCAACATATACAGGGACATTGCAAGGAATGTGCAAACGCACATTATAATCTAGCCCGACCGGGAACCGGACCCGGGTCGCTTCATGGAAAGCAAGCACGCTGATCAATGAGCTAAACCGCGAGGGCAATATCTGGTAGTAGTTTTGTTAATTATCATTTGATCGATTGCCTTGTTTGAATTACGTGTGGTCCGTGTAGGTACAAGTATTTTAATGTCCAAACTGAAGGAATTAATTAATAATTTGAGACTCCTTAATAAAGACTGTAAATGTAATGAATAGATCTTATACAATACATTAAAATGGTTTTTATCCTAAAATTGTGGAAATGTATCAGTAATTAGATCACATTCTTCAAAAACGTGCAACTGCATAAATGATACTTAAAAACAATGCTATGATTGCAATATATTCCACAAACAGATATAAGTGTCATTTACCAGTGTTTTGGAAAATGTTTAGTAAACTTATATTTTGGTTTACTCTCGTGCTTTTTAAATTTAACATAATTGTATAAAATGTATAACTTTTTATCCATTTGTAATTTTCTACTTAATATTAATTGTAGTGTTTGTTGTTCAATACTGTATTGTTGTATTTGCTGACGTAATACCTGTGGATTACTACTCGGAGGAATTTCAAGCAATAAGATATTTATTGCCAGCTTGATATAATATAGTATCTGGCATTAATATAATATGAGTCAATGGTGTGTCAATCCTCCATCGGAACATACAAATATTGTGTATTCTGTCAATAATTTCCTTATTATTATTGTTATTATAATAATTATTATTATTATTATTATTAATATTATTACTATATCCGTTTTCTTTCTTCTGTAAAGAATTTAATTGCATCAGAAAATTATGGCATATACCCGTCATTCCCGAAAGCACTTCACTCTCACATTTTTCGACGTCATAATAGTTTCTGCAGATACTTTCATTGTATGGTCAATAAAATACTTTTCACATTTTTCCGATACGTTCATTTTATGGAACCTTTTTATTGGTTGAATTAATGATGATACGGCACTTTATGCGGTTGAAATGCAGAAAGGTAGCACGTGGGATAGTATCGAAACCGTATAACCCTATCCCTCGTGTTTACTGGGTTTCTCTACCATCGTGACCATGAATGGTGATAAAATGTGGTTTATGGTAGAGGTGAAGCAGATTGTAGAATGACAAAACGGAAGAAATGAGTGTGTCTCATAAAAACTTTTGTAATCGGTTGCATCCTCCTCAAAACTGAATGTGAATGCAATGTGAACATCAGTATTCAAGAGATAGAAATGAACGTACTGGAAACCATTCACAAATCACTTTGGTCAAAGGGGCATTCGAAGACTTACCAGTACCGCAAACGAGCTGTGTGTTATAAAGACGTGATTCCATTTCATTGCCTTGATTTATGAAACTATTTAGCATTTTCCCTCGAGATCCGAAGCTTTAAATTATATGCGGGTTCTTGTATTTATGCTATAAATAATATCGATTCTATTTCCTTGACAGAATTAAATGTATATTCGGTTGAAAATGTTTTTGAAACTTCTGTTGCACATGTTCTTTCGCTAAAACTGATATTACTTTGCATCTACAGGCCTCCAACAAAGAGAGCTGCTGATTATATTTTGTTCTTAGAAAAAGTGGATATAACACCACAAAGCCAGCAATCGCTCTTTTTAATCCATTGTTGTAAGCGGCGATTTTAACATTGATTTTTTGGTCGAATCTTGCGAGAAAGAGCCGTTTCTCAATTTAGTTAATTCCTTCTGTTTAGGTATTACAATAAATGTACCTACGCGGATCACGCTAAATTCAAAGAAGGCAATCGATCAAATTATAATTAACGAAACTACTCGATATGAAATTGAAATAAAATATTTAGGATAGAGTGATAACGATGCACAAATTCTTACCATTACAATAAATGCGAACACTGACCCAATAAATAATACACGTATGTGTAGATTGTTCACTAAAACTAAAATAAAATTATTTATTGGTTATTTGCTGCAGGAGTCGTGGGTCACGGTTTATAATACTGTTGATAAAAACGATGAATATAATTCTTTTTTTTTCAACGCTTTCCTTTAATTTTGACACTTGCTTTCCTCTTAAAAAAATTAAATATTTCCCGGAAAAACAATTCTTGGATAACACAAGGGATTAGGACATCATGTAAAAACCAAAGAATTCTTTCTTTCATCTCTAAGCATCATAACGTATCTCAAGATTTCTTCATCTACTTAAAAAAAAAAAGAAATCACTGTCAGGAAAAGTCATAAGGCAGGCTAAAATCATGAAACATGTACGGGATATTTTGAACTCAGATAACAAAATCAATGTGAAATATAAAATACAACCAATTAGAAACCTTGTAGAGGATGTTGGTTTAAAATATAACGATACAAATATGAACGATCCGGCAACAGTGGTAGTCGCTTTAACCAATACTTCTCGAGAATTGCTGCCGATCTCACTAAGGGTCTTCAGCCACCAAATTCAACTTCAGACGTTTCCCCAAAAATTTTAGACACTATGTTCATTTCCGAAATTTCTTCGTATGTAATTCTCAAAATAATCGGTGAACAAAAAAATAAATATTCGCCCGCTTTAGATGAATTTCCGTATTGTTTATTAAAGACCTGTACTCCTGCCATAAAACACCCGTTAACTCACATATTTAATGCATCCTTATGCACCGGAAGTTTTCCAGATTTTTTCAAAACAGCTAAGATTAAACCGCTCTTTAAAGAAGGCAACAAAAATGAAATTCAAAATTACCGGCCGATTTCTCTTTTGGCATTTTTTTCAAAAATATTAGAGAGAATTTTTTACGTACGAATGGAGACCTTTCTCAGTAAACGAAGCGTTTTCATAGATTTCGTTACAAGGATTTCGAAAATCAAAATCTACGGAAACAACAATATTTTCTTTTCTTAAAGATGTCGCCTCATCATTGGAACAAAACGAAGCACGTATTGGATTATTTTTAGACCTTTCAAAAGCTTTTGACGTGATTGATCGTAACATTTTGCTTTCAAAATTACCTTCATGTGGAATCCGTGGTATTGCTCTAGACTGGTTATGTTCGTACCTCAAACAACGATATCAGAGAGTAGAAATACCTTACTGGAATGATGGAACATTATGTACACACCTTTCTGACTATTTGCCAATTGCACGTGGAGTCCCTCAGGGATCGATATTAGGCTCTATTCTCTTCCTACTACATGTAAATGATATGCCCTCGACGATTCGAAACGGAAGAACAGTTCTCTTCTTGGATGATACGAATATTCTTTACAATAAAGAAACCGTAAATAGTACAATTTCAGGTGTTTCAGATTGGTTCCGTAACAAAAAAATTAATAGTAAACGAAAATAAAACCGTTTCAATGCAGTTTTACATCACTAATAAACAATTCTGTACTCCATTGAAAATGAACGGTGTGCCATTGACTGATGTTAAAGTAACAACATTTTTAGGTCTCTTAATTCAGTCAAACCTCAAATGGGACGTCAATTTAAATTAATTGAATACAAAGATAAGTTCATGATGGTACGTGTTCAGAATTCTTTCAAATTCAGTCAGCCTTCATACTGCTTGTTGTGTTATTTCGCAAATGTTCATTCCCGCCTGAGATGTGGCATAATATTCTGGGGAAATACATCTTATAGCTCCCAGACTTTTAGATTACAAAAAAGAATTGTACGAATAATAACCAAATTCCACCCACGTGATTCTTGTAAGCCTCTCTTTATTAATCTAGGAATTTTACTATTCGCTTATCAGTTAATTTATGAATCAGTGGATTTTGTCAAAAATGACTTGCTTAAAGGAGAGAACATACTACTTTCAGAAAACGCCGATGTCTAGAACTATAACTCTCTGACGTAGTAATAATATTCATCAGGGGACAGAATCAATAGCTCACTACCAAACATTCACATACTATACATGTATATTATTTTACAACACTTTGCCAGATGGTATTAAACGATTAAATTCGATAGAAAAGTATAAATCCCAAGTGAAATCATTTCTACTGCATAACTCTTTCTATAAAATTAGAGACTATACTTAGCATCAAAAAGAAAGTAATATTAATTTGAAAATTTATATTTAATGCATTATTTATCATTTGGACGGTATAATTGTAAACAACTTATAACAAGTATTGTACCGCAGCTTCTGGGTCAGTGATTCCCATCTCAATCAGGTTTTTTGTCCAGTTTCTCTGATTCTTTGAGTAAATGCTGAGATAGACCCTTGTTTTGTTTCTGGACATAAATGTAACTTCATTATCTGTGCACATCTTCTAGAATTCAGTGGAGAATATAGGTATTCAAGTAATCGTTCTCCACGATGTCGCGGCAGGAAGTATTATTCCTTGACCAAGGACATGATGCAGGGATAAGAGCCCAATGTTATAGGTAATTCACCCTTGAAATAAGATATTATTAGATCGGAGCGAATAATTTTGTTAACAATATTTGCAAAAAACCTGCATTTTCTTTATGTTTTTCAATATTCAAGTAGTATATGGCTTAGTTTAGGGACCACAGAATTGCCAAAACGTGCACAGATTTTGACGTCTCCCGTAGCACCTCACAGTTTTTTACTGTTTTTGACGTAAAAATAAGTAAATAAATTGGAAGATATCAAAATGCATTTTAACTCACTTTTACGAAAGACGAAAATATTAAATACGAAACTAATCGTTTTGAAATGAGGCAATTCGTCCCCACCTGTAATATGGCAATTAAATACACATGCATTATAACAAAAGTCATGGGATACCTCCTTATATCGTGTTGGGAGTTTCTTTTGCCCTACAAAGCGCAGCAACTCGAAATGGCATGGACTCAACAAGTAGTTGCAAGTCCTCTGCAGAAATATTGAGCCATGTTGCCTCCATAGCCGTACATAGTTGCAAAGGTTTGCTGGTGCAGGAATTTGTGCACGAACTGACCTCCCAATTATGACCCATACATGTTCGACAAGATACATGTCGGGCGATCTGGATGGCCAAATCATTCGCTCAAATTTCCCAGAATGTTCTTCAAGCCAATCGCGAACAATTGTGGCTCAGTGACATGGCGCATTGTCGTCCATAAAAAATCCATCGTTGTTTGGGGACATGAAGTCCATGAATAGCTGCAAATGGTCTCCAAGTAACTGAACATAACCATTTCCAGCCAATGATCGATAGAGATGGACCCCGTCCGTTCTATGTAAAGACAGCCCACATCATTATAGAACCACCGCCCAGCACCAGTCCTTTTTTTACAACGTGGGTCCATGGTATTATGAGATTTGCCCCACACTCGAACCCTAGTATCAGCTCTTACCGACTGAAGTCGGGACTCATCTGTCCAAGCTACAAATTTTCAGTCGTCTAGGGTCCAATCGATGTGATCACGAAACTAGGAGATGCGCTGCAGACGATGTCGGGTAGTTAGCAAAGGCACTCGAGTCGGTCTTCTGCTGTCATTCCTTTAAAGACAAATTTCGCCGCACTGTCCGAACGAATTCTTTCGTCGTGCGCCCTCATTCATTTCTGCGGTTATTTCATGCTGTGTTCCTTGTCTGTTACCATTCAACTCCACGGAAACGCCGCTGCTCTGTAAGTAAGTGAAGACCGTTGGCCATTGCGTTGTCAGTGATAAGAGGTTATGCCTGAAATTAGGTATTTTCGGTACACACTTGACACTGTGGATCACGAAGTATTGAATTCCCTAACGATTTCGAAAATGGTATGTCTCATGCGTTAAGTTTCAACTATCATTCTGCATTTAAAGTTTTTAAATTCTCGTCGTAAGGCCATAATCACGTCAGAAATATTTTCACATTAATCATTTGAGGACAAATGAAAGCTCAGCCAATGCACTGCCGTTTTATACCTTTGGTACCTGTCATCTGTTTTATTTGCATATTTTCCCACGACTTTTGTCACCACAGAGTATGTTACAAAACATTGCTGGATGTCATTAACAAATAAAATCGATTCACATGATTAAGTGCCTGTAAAATCTTATGGGGAGCTTTTTCTGAACAATTACAATCTATAGTGACCATTAAAAAGAAAATATATCGAGTGTCCCACCAACTATGTGCCATCCACTTAACTTCTAAACGGTTCAGGGTATCGAAATGCAGTTTTCGCTAAACAATGCAGAATCATGGGGCAAGTAACATGCCGTAGAGAGATTGTCTATAATATTTTTAGTTTTCGAGAAATTTAATCATCTTTGATTTTTTAAATGGAACTACATATTTTTCTCACCATCAATGGATATAGGATCATGAAAATAGGAATGAAATGATGTATCACATGTTAGTATTTTGATAGTAATTTGAGTATAAAATGAGATTTTCTTGCGTAAGATTTTCAAGTAAACAGGCAGCCTTTGCAACAGTCACCGTTGGGGGAAGGTGACCTTCGCGGCGTCGATACTGTTTTGTGGAGAGGGGAGTGTGAGAGGGGTGGCCGTGAAGGCATAACTGCAGGAATTCATGGTCTTGACACGAAAAACATGAATCTTAACGATCAAAACAAGAGTTTTTCTCCCATTTGTTCATCTGAATTGAACGTCTCTTCTTTTGAAATTCAAAATCAACGATAATCGAAAAGAACGAACCTGGACATCCTGAATAATAAAACAATGATACGCCGGCCCGGATTACCAACGTCGCTAAGACTGAAAAGCCTTAGCTACCTAGTGCTTGAAGGGTCGCGGATTCGAGTCTTGCCCGGAGCGTGGATGTTTGTGTGTATGTGTGTGTGTCTGGGTTTGTAATTGTCCTTTCATCCTTCATCATCATCATTTCACAACTCATCCCGCAGGGCAAAGAACTCTGGGGTGTAAAAATTGATTCTGTCGAAATCCATGGATTCAGCTGATCCTTCCCACGAATAAGTCACGCGTACTTCACAGTGGGAAAATATGACTGGGGCTCGGTGGGTACAATTGCACGTTCACGTGGTCCAAAGATGTCCATTCGCGACCAAAAAAAATTAAGATATTCAATGCACTTCTTAATATTTGTACTGTATAATTTTAAGATCACTATTTATGCTTGTACTTAAGCTTCTAGGGCAATAATCCTTATCTCGAGCTGATTTTTCGTCCTGTTCTTCTGTTCCTTTGATGATTTAAAATGAATTTTGAAGTTATAGTTAAATATATTTTTTTGTCACCAATTGGCCTTCTCGGGACCACGCGAACGTGCAAACCACCACGGCTCAGTCATAATTCTCGAGGGTAGGTGCACTTGACTTTTATGGAGAGGGGATCAGCATTTTCATGCTGAATCCGCTTTTGCACCCAGAGTTTTTAGCTCTGGGGGATGAGGTGAAATGATAATGATAATGATGAAGGATGAAGTGGACAATCACAAATATATAGAGACACCCACAAACACCCATGCCCGAGGCGGGACTCGAACACGCGATCCTTCGGTGCGAGACCGCCAGGATACTTCTGCCTTAGCTATCTCGGCTAGCCGGATCGGCTTTAAGTATAAAATTAATATTATTTATTTTAATATTAAAAATAAACATTATATACATATATTTAGAGAAAATGTAAACACCTCCGCATTAACGACATTTCACATTATCGACCATAATTAAAGTATTTGCGGGTAGTGACTTCTAAATAGTTATGGTTTCCATGTTTTTGTGTTACTTACTAATATTAGCCTACTCAGAGAATGCACCAAAAAACTAGCATTCATGAGTATTTGAATACTTTCCATTTTCCGTAATGGATATGTGAACTCCGGTGGTCTAATAGTAAAAGATCTCATTTGGATTAAAGGCCCATTTCTATTGAGCAAAAATATTCAACATAAGTCATCCGATGAGTTCGGTACTAACTTAGAGTATAATGCCTTCAGCCCAGCAAACCAATCGCCTTGTTTGAAGAATGAGACATCCAGTCAAGGTCTCTCCCTATTCGCTCTCCGGCCCGTCCAACACTCCGGCTCCCGTTCACTCATCCGACGCCGCCTCGAGCAGATGCCACTTCCACCATTAACGACGCGGCTACCGACGCTCTCGCTGTCAGCGTCGTCGCTGCCGAGCCTTTCCTTCTGCTGTCGCGGAGCGAGCCGCTGCCGCCACCACCACAACCGCCGCCACCATCGCCGCCGCCGCCGCCGCCACTGCCACCGCCGCCACCGCCGCCGCCGCCGACGCGGCCGCCACTGCTGCTGCTGCTGCCGCCGCCGCCGCCGCCACCACCACCACCACCACCACCACCACCACCACCGCCACTGCCGCCGCCGCTACTACCATCGCTGCTGCTACCACCACCGCCTCCATCGCCTGCACCGCCGCCGCCCTCGCCGCCGCCATCGAGCCTCCACCGCTGCCACCGCGCCACCGCCGCCGCTGGCAGAGACTCGTCGGAGGTTGCAGCGTTGGCGGCGAGCTCCGGTTCCCAATGCACGGCCGTGTAATTGAATATGCAAATGAAGTTTCCCGTTGTGCCGCTGCGAATATTGGCCTCTACTTTTCGGCGCACGGCGAAGAGGCAGCGCTGAGCCCGCGGCGGCGGCGTCGGCGACGGAGCCGCGGCGAGGGGAGGGGCGGTGGTAGCTGCGTGGAAGAAGGGCTGCCTGCCTTTTCTGCGTCGGCGCCGGCACCTGCCCGCCGCGATACCGCGATGGGAGTGCAGGAAGGCGGGGCTTGCCGGCTCCGCGAAATGATTACTTTGGAGCGTTCAAGAAGTGACGTTGGAAGCGTTTCATTTCCTGAAAGGGTAACACGCGCACGGAGGCGATGCTGCTTCTACCGCCGCCGCCGCCACCGCTGCCGCTGCTGCCTCTTCTGCCGTCTCCAATGCTCCTTCTGCACCTTGGCAGCTCTCACCGCAGCGTGCCGTCTATGCTGCTAGTGCACAGGTATCGTACGGCAATTACAGGAGATTCTAAGAACTACAGTCGTAATGCACTTTGGAGGACAGTTGGGTTGCAATCGGTCGAGTTGTAATAGCCCTTGAGTTTCCTTTTGCAGGAGGAATGCTCAAATTTTTTCCGATACATCGCAACAGTTCCTTCCAACTCCTTCCTTTCTACGAGTACATAATCAATAAACAGACATGAATATTATGTACAATTGAAAGAAAATGATATCATGCTTATTCTGTTTCGCAAACTAGTACACAACATCTACTCTAATGTTAGAAAAATCTGCGTCGTTTTTTAATTTAAATTTCTGTCAGATCCAAATGTAGCGCATTATTGTTTTTCTCGTCTACAATTTGAAAATATGTGGATACTACACAATGAATCTGAAGCATATATTACCAAAGTGAATATTGTCTTCAAATGTCGAATACATGGCATGTTTCTTATCTTATGTCACATCACACCTCAATGTCGCGCATACCTCCTGATAGTAATGGTGCCTTCTGGAAACTGTTCGGGACGCTCCTTTGATAGAATAGTAGATATTTTGCGGTTTAATGGAACACCAGAGTCAGAGTTTCTCACCAGTGTAATCCTCCGAAAAATGTTCGAGAGACTCTGGAATTTAAATGTTGGTAAAATTAATATTGAAAGAATTAATAGTGCGAATATAAGTTTGAAAGTGAGCTAGTCAATGTGTATGCGTTAGACTGAGTTTAAATTAACTGTTTTCTGATGATGAAATCATGTTCTTTTTTTAAATATAAAAAGAAGATGAACGACTTTTGATAAACTTTAATACAGTTAACACACACAATCACTAGACGTTAATTTTATTAGTAAAAGGGGTTTTGGAAGTGTGTGATCTGAATTCGGCTTACTGCAGCCAATCGATTACAAACACGAGAATTTCAACGTGTCACTAGTGGAATATAATGCAGCACCTGATGCATAAACGGTGGAGATAAATATCACACCGTGTCAGAGATACATAACATGTAACGATTACCCTCACGTGTTGTTAAGTTCGCAATAATAATTTACACTATAGAGTGAACTGTTTACGAGATTAGATCAAATCCAGTGGTGCTACATCAGAACATACTTATTATACATCGCATTATTTGTAATTTTTTTATCTTTAACTTTTACAATTTTCGCAAACTCAGAGAGTTCAACGAAAATTAGACCTTTGCCATTTTTATAAGCGTACTTTGCCCTCTTCGAGGAAAAATTATAGAGAAAAATTGGAACGTTTGGAGTTTTATTATAAATTGCTATTACTTCAAGCGAAAATTATTAGAAAATACTTGTATTTTCAAAAACAATGTGTATGACCTTATCTAAAGATTTTTAAGTAACCTTTGCTCTACCTGAGAAAAAGTAATCGAAAAATGTGGAGCTATTTTTTAGAAAAGTTAGGAAATATTGTAAAGGCTTCTTGTAATGTACCATCAAATATTAAATTATCCTCTCTAAATTAGCATTTCGCCCAGATTGCTTCAGAGCAGCTGTTGCCACATATTACTACGCACATGTCACCACCTACATCACAGATAAATTAAATCTGAAAACATTAACACTTACTGACAGGCTATGACACTTCTTGATAACGTAACTTTCGCCAAAGGCGAATGTTACCTCAGCAACTTCGTGTGAGTCAAATGAACGGCAACGATGAACCCTAGCTGTAAGAAAGTAAACAAATCCTCGCAAACTGATTGCCTCAGAGCAGTGCGATCAGTTTGAATTTGTTGGTCGTACAATATTCTACACAGTTCAACAGACGTCACGGTTTTGGTGTAGGTTCGTACCATTTGGGGCATGTGTTTGGAACTTCGAGGGTGGTACAGATCTGCAAGTGGAGGTAACTATACACCCTGTCGTGTCTTTTCAAGTATTCGGTCTTTGGTAGAATTGGACAATCTGAGACGATATGACCAATGGTGTCTGATTGTTCCTGGCAAATGCGGCATTTATCATCTTGGGGAATTTTGAGAACCGTTTTATTGCAATGTCGTACTCAACGCCTGATCTTCTGGAGCTATTAAAACTGCTTACGATTCTGGCTTCAACCTTCCCCTTTTAAGCCACATAAATGATTGGTCTTTATTGATGTGCACCTTGTTCATTCTTTTTGGATATTGGCCATGAACTGGTTTGTTTTTCCACAATTTCTTTAACAATTTTTGGGTCTCACATTTCTTGTTAAGTGGCATCAAAAGTTCATCGTATCTCTCAAGACTCTGCGTGTCTTGCAACGCCTTGTTACTAATACTTGCTACACTTAAAATGTCTGTTTCCCGTTCTTCGGTTTGAGTTCATGACCTGTCTCTTTTATTGGGTCTTGTCGGCTAACTACATATTTAATCACAGTTGCGGCTGGTGCCCCAACAGACTGGAGGTTGCATGTCCATCGAACATATAGGTAAAAATGAACGCAATTCAAATCAATTAAAACTAACTGAAATAAATGTCTATATTGAAACACTACTTATATGTTTTGCTTTGGATCCGCGTAAGGTATGTACACCTCCCGCGCACGTGGTTCTGGCTTTGATTTCCACTGGGCACATACATTCAACTCCAGTACTTCGCAACAAGCACTATTGCTTCGACCTTTCACACAAATAAAATTATTTTATTTCGAAAACTTCACTACCCTGGTATATTTGGCAATAATGAAAGATCTTCAACACACCTGCTTCCACGAATCCATAGACAGCATCCGTTTCAGATTGGAGCCAAAATGCGTCTTTGTTATATGATCTGCTTTCTTCCCAGATTCCTGCCCAAAATGTTTTGACGTCATCTTTTGAAGGACTGGCAGCATTGCCATTCGGTTTCTGAGTCTGATTGCGATAGAATCTCTTCGTGTCTGTTTCAAACAACCACTTCTGTAAACAGAAATCTATTCTAGGTTTGTAACGTCTAATTCGTTGAGCTCATGATTGGATCTTCTCTTTTAGCTTCTCAGCTACCATTAGCCTTGTGTCATTTGAATTTGGTATTTTTGTTCAACGTGGAGTATTTTTCGGTAAACTTTAGAGGTATACGTTGATTTAGAAGGTGCCTCGTCTAAGAGTGATATTTCACACCGAGTGTCGGCTATCCGTTTCATAATTCTTTTTGCCCATGAGGGTTTGGGGCTATTTGCTCTGTCTGGCTGCCGACGGTCGGTGTTCTTGGCTGGGCCCAAAATTATCTGAGATACTAGATACTCAGTTGCATGCACGATGTGAATGATTTCAGAAATATATAGATCTCTACCTGGGTCTTTACCACCTCATTTAAGACAGACTTTGCTTTCTCTATCGCTCTCTTCGCTTAGGATTTCGAATATTCTCCTCAACTGTGCACGAGATTCGAATAGAAGCAGACCAACCCGTTCTATCTCACGTCGAAGGAGGTTCCGCATACATAGGATATCCTTATCGTGTAATTTATAGCCAGATGCATTTTCACCACTGACGGTTGTTTCATTGGGAAGAGATGCTCCTTCAAGATGAGTTTTCATGGGTATTAAATGGTTCTGAATGTTCGTCATTTATTATTATTATTATTATTATTATTATTATTATTATTATTATTATTATTATTATTATTATTATTATTATTATTATTATTATTGGAGAATTGTCCCCAGAAATGGAAGACGTTAAGCAAGTAAGTCGATCAATTTTTCTTTGAGTTCTTCTTGTTGATCCAATAGTCTTTCATTCTTTCCGAGAAGGCTCGTTTACGTTCTTCAGACCATTCTGGTCTCTACTGTTCAGGTTGGTGTTCAGGTTGCTCTGACATAACTTCCCATTCGTCTACTTTGTGTCTGAAGGTGTCTCTTTCTAAAATGTCTGCTGGTCTTATGTTTGCGTTTTTGAGGTCCTTTCGAATTTCATCTAGCCAAGGTGTGCAATTTTTAAGTGACGTTATATAATTTAGTATCCTTTTTGTCAGTCGATTTTCCGGTAGTCTGTTGAGATGACCAAAGAATTTCATTCGCCTTTTCCTAATATCACTTTCGATGTTTGAAAACTGTTCTGTTGTTTTGATTGTTTGCAGCCTGTAACCGTTTTGGGTATGTCTTGCTCCTAGAATTTTCCTAATGATCTTTCTCCCTTCTTTTTTGATTGATTGATTTGTTCAAGTTCGTGTTTTCTGTTACGTCATGTATTATTATTATTATTATTATTATTATTATTATTATTATTATTATTATTATTATTACACCCTTATTCAAAATGTTTGTAAAACAAATTAGATTTAATGAAAGTTTTCGCGTGTAGGACTGGAAATTAGAATTCATATAGGAATCCTTGTACCACTTTCCATCGAGCGGAGATTGTAACACATACATTTTCACAGGTGTCTGCATCTCGCAAAATAGAACGAATTTGCATGTACCGAATTTTCTACACAAGTATGAAGACTTGTACATACATTACATTTGCGGTACATACATTTGCCTACAATTTGTTTAAACTACAGTTTGTTTAAATAAACGTGAGAAACACATTAATATTTGGATACAATAAAACTTATATATAAAACGCTCTAGAACATTTATATAATTTGTAAAAAAATATCCTACCCCATTACGTTTCGTAAAACAATATTCCGAACATAAGTTTGTTACGCATGTGTTAAATGTAAATGATGTTTACCTGGAGAGGGGGAAAAGTATGGGTACACATATAAACGAAGGGGGCTGCTTTTGACATATTCAACAAGCTTATACTTTTTAATTGATCAATACATTTTGCTGCTTAGCAGATTGTTTCCTTTTACCAGCGGTTCTGATACGCAATTTTTTTTCCGTTTACCGGTTTACATATGTTCCTTTTTTTAGGGCTCGAAGTAGCTGATGATAGTTCAGGCTATCTAGGCCGAGTATACTCAACATTGCTAGCCTCCCTTCTTAACACCCTCTCGTCCCTACCGACTTTCCTGTAGCGCTCCACAATACCTCCCGAACTCGTTTCGCTGTGAGCTGGTGCCAGTATCCTCGAAATCCCGTGTCGTCTTTTTTTCTTCGAGTTCCTGCCATCCGCGATAGCACCGCATCGCTTCTTTGGATAACTCTTAGAAGTAATGAGGAGATAAGTGCATTTTAGAGTTCTTTTCTTTATTGCTTGGAGTCATGTCCCACATATCGAAAATATGTTTGTTAATAAAGTAGTTGAGTAAACAAGACTTAAAGATAGGCTTGATGATTTATGAATAATGTGAGTGTCGCCGACTGTGTGGATATCGTTGACCCGCGTATTCTAATCGCATATAATTGGTTTCGTTTGTAACTCTCAACAGTAATCGAGACATGTGAAAATATTTTATTATCATCACATTGAAATGCCATTAAAATTATAAACGCGTATTATTGGATCTCAGCTGTAAGAAGGATTCTTTTGACATATAATTAGAAAAAAAGGACAAAATTGATATTTAATCTAATACAACAGAATTCTTAGCTATCACATGTTGCTGATTCAAGAGATTTAAAAGGAATAATTCGCGAAACTTAGTTAATGTAGCCATTTTACTTTCTCTCCTTACGAATACTTCGTAATAAGGGAAAATTATGTATCGTGTGCCAGAAAAGGCCGAATTTTTGTTGTTTCCATTCTTACAAAATTTAAAGGTGTTGTTCGTTTAACGCGTTTACCCGGTGACCTATTAAATATGTTTATTACGATAGCGACAAGACGCGCCAATAGCCACTGCTTTTATCGAGCCAAAACAAAACAAGTTAAACGTAAACAAGTCAAACGTAACATTTCATCAAATTGTTTTATTAAAGAAAATGAATGTTACAAGAATATATTTGCCAAAGTACAATCATGCAAAATATTTATTCTTCCTTTCAGAACCATTCATATAGCAGTCCTTTTTACTTTCTCGCTTCGGAGTAGATAGAAAGTTATGTAATGCAGCGCGAAAAGACGGCGAATTTTCGGCAGAAAAACGTATTATGGGGCCCTGATAAAGAAAAGTGGATAAATCCAGTTGCTAAATTTAGAAAAAAAATATAACTCGTGGTGTAACCACAATCCATCTGTTGTTGTCCTTGATACCGAAAAATTGAATGAGGGCAAAACAGTCTGTCCGTCCGTTTGTGAACAACGCTAGCGGCTAAACCGTTCAGCCGATTTTCTCCAAAATTGATATTCCTCAATCGATCTGGCTGATGTCACGATCCCTTGAATTTGAAACCGATATTTTAATTTTGGGGGGTACTTTACATGGAGCTCCTTGGGCATTTTCAAACACTTGAAGAAAACCACTACATCGTTTTTGATTAAATTTTAGTTCCACTAGTTTTTATTTTGTGTAATCAGTAAATGATTACCATTGCCGGCCATGCCGCCCGCGTTGAGCCGTTTTGCCTATCATTTCATGACTATCCTCAGGGCTTGAACGCTTGGAGCTCGGGCGCTGAACTTGTAAACCTAGCTTGCATTGGCGTGCCATTTAATATTTCGTTTATCCAATGCTCTCACCCTCTACCTTCCTCTGAACCCCGCCTGCCCGCTCGGTCGCAATCGCCGGTTACGCCATCCGCGGTGAGACAAAATTTCGGGCATCGTTTCATGGTCTACGGCAAGGGTTGTACGGATGGCGGTCAGGCGCTGAACATGTAAGTCTACATGGCGTCGGCGTGTATTTCGATATTTCGTTTCCCATACACTCACCCCTATCTTCCCCAGACACCGCCTGCACGGTCCGTCGCCATCGCCGGCTACGCTATCCACGAACGTTTCGCCCATCATTTCATGTCCTTCCTCAGGGCTCGAACGAGTGGCACTCAGGTGCGGAGAATGTAAACCTAGCCAGCATTGCCTTTGCCAACCACGCCGCCCCACCATTGCGTGCTTTTTAATATCTTCTCTCTCTCTCTCTCTCTCTCTCTCTCTCTCTCTCTCTCACACACACACACACACACACACACACACACACACACACACACATACCTACACACACACACCGCTTCCTTCCTTTGAGCCTGCCTACTGTGACATCATCGCCGGCTATGCCACCCGCGATGAGCTAACATTGGTCTTCTTCAGGGCTGAACGAGAGGCTCTCAGGTGCTGAGCGTGTAAACCTATCTTACATTGGCGTGCCTTTTGACATTTCGTTTCTCAAGATACCCTCCCCCTCCTCTGAACCCCTCGTGCCGCTCCGTCGCCATTGCCAGCCACACCACCGCGCCCCAACGGCCCAGATCGGTGCAGCCCCACCGCGGGCCGCCACGCCGCTCCGCTCCGCGCCGCTAAACAGCTAATGATCGCACGCACTTGAAGCGGCGGCGATGGCCGATAGGCGGAGAGTTAGCGCCGCCTGTCGACCGGGCTCGATTTATGCACCGCGCCGGCCCCCATTTGATAATGAGCGCGATAAAAGTCGCTTCGTACCTGCGGTAATTATCAGTTGTGGCTGAGAAGGCCGCGGCGCGCTCCGCCCCGCCACGCTGCGCCCGGACGGCTCCGCCCGCCCCCGCCTACTGGCCCTGGCCCTCTCCGTCTTGCGTTCGCCTCTCGTGCTCACCCAATCACCCGGCCGACTGTTTCTGCTACGTAGAGGTACTGGGCAGCTCGTGGAAAATTCTCACAAACCATCATTTTACGTACAGTTCCACTTCCATCCCTACCGGGAGAGGTGGTTCAGTGCATTAACTGATGTTACTGCGGTGCCTCTGACTGGGAGGTCGTAGAAGTGCCTCTGATTGGGAGATCGAGTCGCGATGGCGGCAGGATTTTCGCTACTAGCTTGTCAGCTAGGTCGAATTCATTCGCTGTCTGGAGGAGAATTCTAGCGGCCGGCTGCTCTGATCGGTAGTTTTCCGTGGTTTCTCCTATCAACACCAGGCGAATGCCGGAGCAGTACCCTAGCAAACGGGGCACGGACCGCGCGCGATCTTTCCTTCCTCTTCCTTGTCCTATCCTCACCCCTTACACACACACACACACTAACATGCACTACAGTAACATACATGGCGGGATACCGGTCGGGGTATAGAGCTTGTTCCGGATGGGATGGTACCCCGCTGGTGGGAGACACCTGGTTGGGAAAACCCTACTAGTCGCCGGTATTCCGGCGCCGATTTCACCATCCAGCGGGGAAGATGACCGTAACCTCCCAATGAAAAAACATGCACTACGCGTACGAGACTAATGACCTCAGTAGTTGACGCGCCCGGAACCACTAACTACCCACCAACTTCCGTCCCTTCTTGATTTTTCTGGGACTTGTGCACTATTCGATTACTACGTTACTACCCTTACCTTCCTACTCCTACTATACCCTTTCTGTTCCTCACTACACCCCTCTGCAGCAGCATTACTCCGCATATTATCTGTGAGCTCTGGCTCAATACTTTAAACAATCCTTTTTCCTTGGAGTCTTTTCCCTCTTGATCAAATTTTACGCATTTCTTTATTCTCTCGTCTGTGCGCAAATCATCTTTATTTTATTTCGGTCGTAATTTCATTGCCTTGCTATTACAGCAGGACAAAACTCATTCTATTATCGATCGTTCTCACTGGCTTCCTTTCGCAGTCTCGGAGGGCGCGCGCTTCTTATCAACCTGTGAAATTTGCACGTAGGCCTCTGGCAAGGATCGGAACTGTTGGTACTGCTCATTCTCGGCTGTACTCTGCAGTGTCCCCAGTATCGGCGGAGCGTGTACTACGGGTTATTTGTTGGCAGTTTCGGTGTATTTTGTTTGTGATAAGCATGCTTGAGCCCTCGTGCACCGTGAGCTCTCGTGTTAAGGAGAAAATAATAAATACATAGTTTTCATTAATTGTAATATAAAACTAGTGGTTTTACAGCCACGTTTTTTGGATTATTTCTAATAATCACTCCTGAGGGAAGTGCTCACATTTTAAAAAACGTTACGTTATTTAATGATCTGATTTTGAGGAAAAGATTTCATTAGAACATCTGTATCTTCAATTTTAACAAATAAAAAAATTCCCAAAAATGTTTAACTTTTGCAATTTTCAAAAATACAGGGAACAACTAAAATGGGATTTTTCTACTCCCATTCTATAATGCTGTCATTTGATGGCTTTAACCAGTTGCATAATGATACTCATTATGACACAGATTTCATTATGATGCAGGTTTTTGACCAATCACAGAGAAGTTTACAAACCAAGTATTCACAATTAATCATTGAGAATCGTTCTAGTAAATGTTTCGTTCGATTGTGTACGTTAAAATTGCATTTGATATTATATTATGCTTGTCAATTTTAATTTTTTATTAGTAGTATTTTTTCTAGGAATAATATTTAAAATAAATTGGATCTTAATTTCACTTTGATCCTATTTCACTAGCGTAGTACTCGCTCGCAGGCGGAGTGGTAACCACAGCCAACTGCGGTAGCATGCGAGGGTAGAGTAGGGATCTGTCTGGTAGGTGACCTTGGCTGAATCCTGCATGTGAACTGCCACGATTCAATGTAAAAGTTTAACTCATAAAAGTCATAGAAAAATTACTGTATTCTTACAGTAATTACCCGAAGTAATAGATAATAATACACTCGTGTGAAGTTTACGATACTCGCTCGTTCCTCTCTCGTATTGTAATATTACACTCGTGTATTAATACCCATCATTACAACATCGTTTCATAATGTACTGTTGTAGCATTAGCGAAGGTTACTTTGCTTTATTCGAAAATAAATGTAAAGAAAAAAATGGAGACTTTTTTTAAAAAATCTGAAAACATTGAGGCTTCAGGAGAAGTACCCCCAAAATCAAAATATCCATTTCAAATTCGCAGAGCCTGGAGTTGGGCCAGATCAATCAGGGGAATGTCAGTTTTGAGGAAAATCGTCTGCACGCTTTAGTCGCTGGTGTTATCCACCGACGGTCGGACAGGCAGACATTCACACATATGTTTCGCCGTGAATCATTTTTTCAGTATCAAGAACCCAAAAAAGTAGGATTCTGACCACAACCTATTAGAGGAAACAATTTACTGCATAGAACAGCAAGAAGTATCCAATTTTTTGGTATCAGGGACCCACAATATGAGTTATTCTGTCGAAAAAACGCCACGCAGATTGACGGCTATTTTCATTAAGAACAGATGTTGATTTCCAATTATTTTCTTCTATCTTGCATAACATATTAATGTTGTGTTGCTGTTCTATAATGCATTGAAAAATATCCATTGCCAATATTCGACTTTTGTATTTTGGATATTTTTATATTTGGCACTACATGAGCGCCAATGCTACACACTTTTTTTTGACTCCCACATACTACACCGGTGGACACACATCACAACTACGCTCTTTCATATTTGCACCGTCATGCGTTGTACCCTGGGAGGACGAATATGGTTCCTGGTTAGAAAGTGGTTAGGAAGGGGATTGATGAAGGATGTAATTTTGCCGGTCATGTAACAAAGAAACCAGGGTTGTATAACATTTCACGAGAGCAACATGGCACCCAGGATTACACTCCCTGCAAAAATTCACCACTTCATTGGAGCTGAATCCGCTAACTTAAGTTTAGCAAACTAGTGAAGATACTGGATTTTTTGCATAACATTACGTAGAATTTTCTTCACTCGTGGTAAAATTTGATATCAGTTTCGAACGTAGTAACTATAAATGCGTTATAGTGACAAATAAAAGAATCGTCATGAATCATGCACTCAAGTTTCATTTTTAGTGACGTATTTACATTCATTCTAAAAACAACTGAAACCAACAGAATTTCATGAAATGTAGTGAGAAAATTGTAATTTAATATTCCCTATCGAAAACATACTTAAGCCTGTATTCACAATTATTAAGATTTATTGACAATTCAACAATAATGGGAAAAATAAAATACAACAACATTACAAATATTTCGAATCAATTTGACATCTGGAAAGCTATGAAGCTTGAAATATATTTATTCTTGTTTTTATATTTATGATAGCATGTTATGTCAGGAAATATTCTTAGTTCGTGAATTTGTATGATAATTAGCTACGGAATCATTCTCGTATTAACTGAAGAGCAGTCATTCTCGTATTAACTGATGGAAAAGATGTCTTACTCATCAACTTAAGTATTACTCATCAACTTAAGTATTAGTAATACTTAAGTATTAGTAATACTGAAGATCTATCCAATCGCATAGCGATCGTCATCAGAGCTAAATATTTGTAAAAGAAATTATTACAAAAATGTAATGTTAAGTACTATGACAGATGCTTAAGCAAACGTAATCGTACAGACCTTGCACCGTCTAGACGGAAAACGAAATTCTGCCGTTTCGCAGAAGTGCGAGTCGTGCGCATTGAGCGACGGTCGGTAGTGAGGGGAGGTAGGGGGCAGCGCAAAGATCTAGTGAGATGAGACTTTGGAGGGAGAAGGTGGTGGGCGGGCGAATTTAAAATAGCCACCACCACACACACGCCGGTCTCTATACTACTCACCGCACAATGTGCATTACAGAAACCGCTAGCCAACACTGAAGAAGTCCCACCTACCTCCTTATTTGCGGTCTATGCCCTCACTTGCAACACCTGTAATGCCATGTACAAATAGGAAACCGACCACACAGATAACCAAAGAACATCAACTAGCATGGAAAAATAACTCTACCACGTATCGCATTTCGCTTAACACATTTCGCACACACAATCGACAAAAACATTCATTTCCATATTCTAGAAATTGAAAGTAGATACTGGCACATTCTGAAGTTATAAACTATTTACGTACATAACAACTTGCATAACAAGAATGTAATTTGCCTTAATCAACAAATCCCTGAACTCACGTCACTACTGCTGAAATTATTTCAAAATGCCCGCCTCCTCCTTCTCCTCCTCCTCCTCCCCCCTCCCTCCTCATCAAGTCTCGCGACACTCGGCCCTTCGGTCGACCCCTCCCTTTCTGACCATCGCTCTGTCCTCTTACTACTCGCTCTTCTCAGAAACAGCACAATTTCGTTTTCTGATCAAAAGCTGCAAGACGCATCTGTCAAAGAACCCAACATTATAGTTTTGTAATAATTTGTTTTTCATGTTTTCATCTCTAATGATAATGATCGCTAAGCGATCGAAATGATCTTAGTATTAATAATATTGATACTTCGACTTTTTTCTCAATTTATTACTAAGTATCAATCTCACCAGCAATAATATTAATTCTCGTATTAATTGGAACGGTTTCGTAAAATGATACTTATTGAAAATTTTGTATTTCTGCCTCAACTACCTTTCCCAAAATTCTTCATGAAGCTTCTTGAAGTATAGCATACAATGTTGATTTTCTAGAATAGTTTGATAAGTAAGTTGACCTTTTTTGCATTCATGGCCCGTAGTGTGGTTAGCATCTTTGGATCTATATTAGCTTAAAGACGTTCAACAGAATTCACGACCATTCTTGAAAGTTTCTTGAACTTAAAAACCGTTCATCTTCGCACGCATTAATAAACAAATTTCTCCAAATTAACGAACCCTACAAAAATTAACATGTTTTGCTTATCTTCCCAGCTTATGATGGCTTAGTTTTCCCTCATAATACATATTGTAGATATTGTTATGTAACACGTACTTTTTTTTACAGATTCTAAATATTTTGGACAGCTAATGATTGGATAGAAATTCGGAATATAATAAAAGTGCAAAATATCTTTTAATTTGGAAATGTTCAGGAAACAATGTTGGGGTGAATTTGAGAAAATGTAAAAGCGTTTCTGAAAATGCCCCTTTAAGCTCACATACTCAAAAACTTTTGAGATTTCGAAAAATTTGAAAATAGATCCACAAATACCTTA
The DNA here is from genome assembly GCA_011170035.1 of Teleogryllus occipitalis. Taxonomy (NCBI): domain Eukaryota; kingdom Metazoa; phylum Arthropoda; class Insecta; order Orthoptera; family Gryllidae; genus Teleogryllus; species Teleogryllus occipitalis. The sequence goes on from BLKR01002834.1 coordinate 37,757, forward strand.
AATTATAAAATACACCTGTAAAGCACCTGTGAGTATTATTGAGGTGCGAGATGTTACAACAATTACTTATAAGTAATTATAATATACGTATAAGTAATTAATTATATACTTATAGACATAAGTAATTGTTGTAACATCTTTATCATATAAGTATATAAAATAAATAAGTATATATAATATACATATTTTATATTACATAAGTAATTTAAAAAATCAAACAATTGCGTTTATGTGACGAAACGATGTTTTCTAACCGTATAAAATGTTTACAAAAGAGTGTTGCGCCGCTTTGAGGCTATCGTGTTTATGTATTTTTTGAAAATTGATCTGATTTGAATAGAAATAACACCAAAACCAAAATCTATTGAAAACCCTCGACATTTTACACGTCCTCTCCTTTCCCAAACTTGAATACTCGATTTCGAGAAGGAATAAATATCTAGCTTCAATAATAATGGTTCTGGATACATTTAAAAAAAATGTGACTATGAAATTTTCGATTTTTCAAAGGTTTTAGGGACAATTGTCATTCTTGTTCCGGGAATTACGTGATTTGTTATATACTTAAATAATTTCATTTTCTACTGTTTTATTTAATTGGGTTTGGGTGGATATATTCTTTTAGCAATATTTTCTGAAAAAAAAAACACGACGCCGAATTCTTGAGCAGATTTTCGCCACATTTCCTGGTATTTTGTAATGTTTACACTATGTCCTCTGTTTGATGTGCCACATAGTTTCATTCGTATTCATATTTCATACCATGTCACGCTCACAGACGAATGTTATCTACCAGGATTTTGTAGTTAATCCAAGTCGCATATTGATCACATTTCAAGTATTTTAGCCCAACGCTTATCCCAGGCTTCTCATTTATTACAAAGTACCCTCCATCGCCCACGACTTACAGACTTATCTTTACTTTGCAGGGAATTTGAATGATTATGGAAACTCTTGCCCTTCGCAGTTGCAAAGACACGGCTCACTAGCGCACTGATAAATGAGGACTCTTCTCACTATAATTTTAGAGCAGAGTTTAACCTCTTAAGTTGCTGTCCAAATATATCAGCCCTTATTTATCTTTACAAGTAGAGATAATATTCCATAATGCAGAGACTCTGATTCTAAAATTAAATCTACAGACTGGGAAACAAAGCTAATCGAAGTGGAAGATGCCGCTGCATGCTGCATAGATAAAATACTTATTTACCAACGGAGGACAGAAAATGGCATTTATTTATTACATTCCATATGCGGAATATTATCTGAAGAATACACACAAAAAATTCGTACAGATTCCTGTAATCATAAATAAAAATTTTAATCATCTCCGTAAGGATGACTGATCAGTCGGTTTACTATTCCACATTTTAAAGTTAACTAGTGGCCTGCAGCAGCATAATTGCTGCCAAACAAAGCCATGTAATGCTGCAGAAATTACAAAGTTATGTAATGCTGCAGAAAATCGATTTCGAGATTTCAACGGAAATATTCGTTTTGGGGACTACTGAAACCGAAAAAGTGTTTTTTCAAAAACGCCCGTCTGTCGTCTGTGAACAACTCTAGCACCTAAAATATGTATAAGATTTTTTTCCATACTGAATACTCTGCGGTCGAACTGTCCTCACAGGAAGCTCTGCGATTTTGAATAACATTCTTTTATTTTTGGGAGTACTTTACACGAAGTTCGTAGGAAATATTCTTTTTTTTTTCAGAATTAGCTCTAATTTTTTTCTTTATTTTTTTTGTAAGAAGAGAGCAAAATTATAAAGATGGCTTAGGTCCAATTTTCACTGTTAACTCTACAATTTGGTGGTAATGTTTCACCGTTAACTCTAAAAAGTGGGTGGAACAAAACCGAAAACCTCACCAAGACCAAAGATATTAGAAAACTAACTAGTATGAGAAAGTCTGAGCCATTCTGTAATCCCTTTACCTTTTGTATTTTTCCCGAGGTCCTGAGTATCTAATGAAAGCATAGACATAGCATGGCCGCATATTTTTCTTTCAATTTCTACGTGTTTTGGAAATTAAAAATATAGATAAATTCTAAAAGATAACTAAGAGAGTACAATATTTTCTTTCCAATGTCTATCTTCGAAAATTGCAAGAACAATTATAATACAAGATCAATTGGAATTATGTTTCTCATACATAAAAAATTGGTCTAGTGCTGATGGTGATGATAGTCACCATCACCATCGAAGCGAAATCGGCAGTGAAAAAAATTAACAAATTAAATATGTTTTCCGTGTGTAACGAAACGAGACACATACGGTATTAGTGAACTCATATCAAGTAGGAATAAAGGATTGCTCCGTCTTTCACAAACGCACTTGAGACCTTTTTTTGCGAGCGGCGACCACATGATTCCTTCGTGCGTTCACTTCTGCGTCCAATCATCTGCGACCTCTCCTCTCCTTCATCGCACTTTCCTTCTTTTATCGCCCCACTTTGGCGAACTGTCACATCGCGATGAAGAATTTTGGAGTTCCCCATTTTCCCACAATCGATTCTTCCGCTAATGATTACAGCGCCGGAGATCTCCACGCGCGATAGCTTCATTGAACTGTCACTTGCAACGAAGTTCCCGATGATTTCCTGGGAGCGGCGCGCTGCTGCGGTGGCGGCGGCGGCGGTGGCAGTGGCGGTGGCAGCGGCGTCGGTCGAGCCCTTATCGCGGAGATTGCCGCCGCCGCTGCTGCTGCTGCCACCCCCAACCCACGTCAACGCCCCTGCCTCCGCCCGCGCCTCCACAATCATCTAAGCTACCGCTACCAACGCACCCGTTGCGCACCTCGGTGCAGTTCCTGCCGCTTTTTGTTATGTCTATCTCTCTCTTTCTTTGCAGTTCTCTCCACACAACAGGATATTCTTCTTTTGCTTCCTCCATCTCTGCCTGTTTTTAGCGCTTAATAGCAGCCTCTTCCCATCGAATTCGCACCTGAGACTTAGGTTAAACATCGGATCTTGTGTTCATTGTTACATCCGCGACGACCACTTTTGTATCTTTTACTTCGTCGCAGACAACAGCTGTCTTAACTGTTACTCTAATTTTCCGTTGATGTTTTTCCAGAAACCTATTTATCTGTAACAATTATATTGCTTTATTTCCTACTTTAGTACATTACTTCCTTTACAGTCTACATACTCCTATACCAGAATATCGTCCTTTCTAAATCGACCAATTTGTGAGATTCTCGATTTAGAGTTCGTTTCACTCGGTGCCTTGAGTAGCTACTATCGCTTCTAGCTTGTATTTTGAATCTTTTCTCATGGTTCTTGTTTTTCTCGAAACACCTAGCAGATATCCACGCATTCTCGATGTTTTTTTTTCGTTTATCACGAACCGCATTGTTTGTAACGCCCTCTCTCCTCCTCTGTCTCTTCTATCGTCACCATCACCTCTCGTCCTCGCCGCCATTTCCGTGGCGCGGCTGTCGGACTGTCGAAGGGCTGCCTATCTGCCCGGCGGATTTACGCGCCTCCGCCTCCACCCCCGCGCCGCCCCCGCGCCGCCCTCGCGCCGCTCCCCGCGCCGCCCCTTTTGCGCCGCCCCTGCGCCGCCCCCGCGCCGCCCCCGCGCCGCCCCCGCGCCGCCCCCGCGCCGCCCCCGCGCCGCCCCCCGCGCCGCCCCCGCGCCGCTCCCGCGCCGCCCCCGCGCCGCCCCCGCGCCGCCCCGCGCCGCCCCCGCGCCGCCCCCGCGCCGCCCCCGCGCCGCCCCCGCGCCGCCCCCGCGCCGCCCCCGCGCCGCCCCCGCGCCGCCCCCGCGCCGCCCCCGCGCCGCCCCCCGCGCCGCCCCCGCGCCGCGCCCCGCGCCGCCCCCGCGCCGCCCCCGCGCCGCCCCCGCGCCGCCCCCGCGCCGCCCCCGCGCCGCCCCCGCGCCGCCCCCGCGCCGCCCCCGCGCCGCCCCCGCGCCGCCCCCGCGCGCATCGGTTACGGCGCCGTTCCGGCTGTGGCCGCCGCTCGCAACCCCGCGCCCGCCAGACCTGCGGTCGAGGTGGTGAAATGTAGTCCAGCCCTCCTGGAGGCGACGTGCAATCCAAAGAGCGTCTACTCGCCGCCGGCTCCGAAGCCGCTGGAGACCGCTCTAGCCGGGCGCGCTACGTCGTAAATCTATTCGAGTGGGAGGAGCTATGCGTAGATGCATCTCCACTGTGGAAGTGGAAGAAGAAAAGCGGGCCGCCAGAATTAAGTGTCGAAATGGGTTACTGCTCCGGTTCCCAACTGGCTTTCAAGCTCGGAAAATAGAGGAATTAAGGGTGAATCTCGTCGTTGTTGCCTGCGGTTTAGCGATACCGCACCCCACTTTTTTCTGTTGTGTTTCCTTTCGACTTAGTAGATTTGCAGCTTATAAAATAACCATATTGCCGCTGAAATATTCAAATATAATTTAGATTCACTGCAAGTAATTTAATAGTATATTAATTTAGTATAGCAAAATAGTATATCTGTAGTAAAACTCTATTATGTAAATTTTCTTACTGTCCATTTTGGTCATAAAATTACAACACCGCTGTTTTTTCACTACATATACGAGTATATTCAACCGTAACAAATATACAAAATCTTTTAAATTATTTGAACAAAGAATGACAAAACTGTTATGGATTGGGGCAATGAAACGTAACAATCTGTGATCGAATAAGATACAGTTGATTCAGTTAATTAATTTGAAATTATACGCTTGTTTGATCTTTAAGTTCTTTTTGCTGATAAGTTTTTAATTACAAGAAGGGTATCAAGATGAGTTCAGATTTATACATCACTATTCAATAAATCGCGATGTGCTGTCGGCAGGCTTTGGAAATTGCTTTCTTCCGTTGTTTACGGGTTTTATTAAAAAATTAGAGACACAAAAACAGATATATTAACCAAACTAGTGTTACTACGACATAGTATACTTTCTTGCATTATTTCTAAATTTACAAGTTTCGAAAATTCAGAAAATTCAGAAAATTCAGAAAGTTCAACGCAAATTAGACTTGCGCCACTCATTTAAGCGTCCTTTCTATCTGTGCTTTTTAGAAAATACATTTTTGAGAAATTGCATAAATTTCAAGTGCTGATTGTTTAGAACAAACGTTATTTAAGGCAAAAATCTCTATCTTCAATTTTGTACTTTTGAAATGTTAACTTTTTGCAATTTTCGAAAAAACGGAGAGTTCCCCGAAATGAGACTAGCACCATATTTTTTACCATCCCTTATTACATATGAGGAGAAAATATTAAGAAAAAATTTGGAGCGGTTTTTGAGACAAATTGTTGAATTTTTCTTAATTGCCTATATTTCGCGCAAAATCACACGATAACTATCCATTTTATTCCAAAAAACTGAACATGATCTTATTTGAAGATCTGTCGTTGAGAACCAGATATCATTAAGGAAAAAATCCATCTTTATTATTATAGTTGTAGGACGACGCCCAAATAATTGAACTTTGGAAATTTTCAAACAATCTGGGATTTCAACGAATATGCGACATGCACCATCCTCTTGACCATCTTTAATGATATCCGAGGACGTTTAATAAAAGATTTTGAGCCATTTTGGGAAAATTTTAAAAATGGTTTTGTATCTTCATGTAAAATAACCTCATAAAACAAAATATCTGTTTGAAACTTTCAAAAAAAGCGTCGAGTTTGTTCAGATCGTTCACGGAATATCAATTTCGATGAAAATCAGATGAAAGGTCTAGGCGCTAGTGTTGACCACAGACAGACGGACGAACAGACAGGGACTGACGGGCGGAGAGACGGACAGACAGACGTTTTGGCGTCGATCGATTTTTCGGTATCAATGATCCAAAAGCATGGATTCTGGCTACACCACGTGTTAAGAGGAATGGAAAAGACAGGGACTAACGGACGGAGACACGAACAGACAGACGTTTTGCCGTCAATCGATTTTTCGATTTCAGTGGCCCACAAAATATGGATTATGGCTACACCACGTTTTAGAGGATGCAATTTACTGTATATAGCAACTTTATTTATAAGAAGAAATCAAAGAGGTCATCTTCGCCAATATATTAGCTTTATTAAGATAGCCAGCTTTCGACGGCTTTGCCGTCATGGTCAGTCTCGCTGCTTTCGGCAAAAGTCGGTCGACTGTGTACAGCGAAACTGACGATGACGGTAAGGCCGTCGAAAGCCGGCTATCTTAATAAAGCTAATATGTTGACGAAGATGACCTATTTTATTTCTTCTCATAAGAACGTCAACAACACCAAATCAGAATTGCCACAATATTATTTATAGACTTTTTCGTTTCTAGGGCCAGTAAATACGAGTTTTTCAACCGAAAATTCACCGTTTTCTGGCACACGATTACATAACTTTCTCTTCTTAAAATACCTTCGTAAGGGCGAGAAAGTAAAAGTTGGACGGGCAGTTGTCAATGTGCCTCTTGATATCTTGAAAATGAAAGATAAACTTGAAATGACACATTTTTAATTTTGTCCCTACACTTTTTAAACATATTGCCGTCATTCTCAAGATAGGTTTGGAGCCACTTTTCATAAAAAATCCTATAATTAAGAAGAACAAGGGCACCTTGATTTTTAATGTTTTATTTTCATTGCTGAATTTTTGCGGGCGTTACGAAATCCATCGAACTTGGATGATGTTCCCTGGCAACGGAATTTGGCACTCCTAATAGTTTTCTTTATTTTCATCGTTCAGGTAAACAAATCCTTCGCTCTCCAGTTTTGATTGAATGAATGAGAATTCTTTTATTGTAGCACTCTTTCAATTCTCAAGATTGAGCGATATTGACAACTATATACGCTGTGAAAAGCCGCGATCACTAGACAACAAAAGATACATTCACATTGATCCATTCCTTGTGTCTTTGTTATGTTGCACAGTTGTTGAATTTGATTAGGGTGGGAATTATTGAAGCACTGTAGGTTTCGACAGTTTATTCAATTTTTTTCTTTTCCCAAACACGTCATGACCGCTGTGAATTTTCCGCCCTTCGGACATCCGCGTACCTCGGTCAAAATCGAATTCGTGTTGAACTCAAACTGTTCACCCTCTGAGGCGCACTTTGCCGTAAATCTGCTAAAGCGGATGCTGCTATCTACGCCCAGATAGAACTGCAACCGACGAGGCTTGTGCGCAACGAAGATGGTGAATCGACCCTGCGCAGAATCGAGAAATGAGCTCTACGGTGCATCACTTTGTAATCTGGCTTAGTGATAGCGTAGATATTTATGGGTATTCAGAAATCAGGGAGATAGACTTTGAATCCTCGTGTTACCGATTCCTTTCACTTCCTTTCCTAATTTTTTTCTCCGTTAAATATTTGAACAATTGTTTCACGATGATTCATTTTTCATGCAAAACCAAACTGCACATTTCGACGCATATCGCTACGAAATGGAACAATGCACAGAGTTCCTCATCCCTCTCTTTGTAAAGTGAGTACCTGGGTGGAAATAGGGGTTGGAGATTTCAGTTACTTTTGTCCAGTACAATATTCATATTACAACCACGTCATTAACCGAATTGGGTAACTATGCTCCGGGAAGTCATGGAAATTAAGCAATTTGACACCGCAAATTCCTGGATGGATGACCGTTTGAGGTTACTAACGGCGCCGAGCCTCTGGCCGAAGTGATAAAAGACATTGGGTGACGAGATTATTGATAAGGGTGACAAGGCGACGTTATGAGACAAAATACAAAACTTAACGAAGAATAACTCTCTCTCTCTTTCATCACTCTCTCATTTCTCTCTCATCTCTCCCATCTCTCTTTCATCTCTCTCATATCTCTCCCATATCTCTCTCATCTCTCTCATCTCTCTCTCATCTCTCTCATCTCTCATCTCTCATCTCTCTCATCTCTCTCTCATCTCTCTCTCATTTCTCTCTCATTTCTCTCTCATCTCTCCCATCCTGTCTCATCTCTCTCTCTCTCTCTCTCTATATATATATATATATATATATATATATATATATATATATATTATATATATATATATATATATATATATATATATATACACACACACATACACACACACACGAACTGTGCCCAAAAAAACTAATAGACGTAATGCGAAAAAGACGCACCAACCATTTGGGCTCAGGAGACGTTTTTGCAGTTATCCTGTCGGTGATATGCTTTCTGACCGCACTGTCATTGGAGCTACAGATGTTTCTGGTTCGTCAGTAGGTTTTCCATGCCTGTTGCAGGTGCATAGCTCTGCTGGTACAGCCGAGGATGTGTAAACTGTTGATTCTAACGCCTGGTTATTCATTTGGAAACTATTCTTTAATTTTGATGAAATTGCGTCATCATCAATAGTGTTGGCTTTCAGTTACGTCGTCTGATACTGCTGCAAATGCATGATTGTCAAATATGTTCATATTGAGGAAAACCATATTGCTTTAAGGTCGTTCACAGCATTACCATTCGGTTGCATTTGTATACAGGCTTTGATGAACACTTCACAAAGATCGAAGTATGCTAAGACTCCAGCGGTTGCTGTAAGCTACAGCATGATTTCTTCACTGTATTTTTTTCAATACAATCACTCTTTCGACCCGGATACCAATTTCAAAATTCTGCATTTTGAAAATAAAAGCAACAAATTAAATAGTTTGGGAAATTTATAAATTTTAAAATTATTCAAAAATCCTAACCTAATATGTCTCAATGAACAATCACAATTAAAATCCAGCCCCATCATAAATTTATTTATTGAATAGCTTTCCCATTCTTTTATTTCCTCCCTCACCTTCCCTAAGACTGCCTTCGTACCTCGTACGAATCACACAATGGCGCCATCCTAGGACCGACCACTATGTTTACTTAATGTGTTTAATCTATGTTACCTGAGTAAGTACTCTATTTAAATAAAATAATATTTATTCTTAAATTCTATTTACATATCTAACTTATGGCCTAGCTTACAAACTAGATACTTACAACCTAATCTAAATCTACTTTGTCTTACATCTTACTTAATCTAACAACGAACTTATTTACGGTAAGCAATACATACACATATAACACTTACAAAAACATACACTTTTAACATTACATATGAACTCATATAAAAATTATTTACACTATATATGCATCGACGACATCATTTCAACAGCGGTTGCAACTTTAACACTGTACACTATTTACATTATTTACACTGGTCAAAGTATACAAATACACTTATAAACACAATCCATGAAATCATTTAAACACTATTTATACTATACATACTTGTAGGCACTTCATTTAAACCGTATTGTCTTTGTTTACGCTCGTCTGTACTCGACTGGGATGAGGTCATCTTGGGCAGTGTGGCGAAAATAGCAGGCAGCGCTCCCTGCTATAGCCTCGGCGACAATGCGCTCACGTAGCACTCGCATCTTTTCGCCAGCGGTAAATTTACGGAGCAGCGCTGCACTTGACTCACACCACTCGCCCAGAGCTCCTACCACGATGGGAAGGAAGCTGACGTCCCGGAAGTTCCTGGCTGCTAAGAAGGGGCGAATGCTCGAATGCTCCAATTAACATCTCATGCAGAAGTTGCATCTTGTGCGTAGTGGAGCGGTAGTGAAATGATTGTGACGTGTCAATTATCTCGATATTTTTTGTATATGATGTCCATAAAAATTAATAAAAAGGGATTGGCTGCTGAGGGGTTTAGAGAAAGGAAAGAAAGAAAAAAGAAAACTTGTAACCACAAGGTAAATAAATGAGTTTTGATATATCCTGAAAGGTGGCAGGCGAAGATTATTCCAGGAGGAGCACCTTTGGACAAAATAGTACTAAAATGTTTCCTCGAAAATATAACTAGAGGAGGAATGTATGTTATCCCAGCACTAAGACATAAGACATGTGTGATCAGTGATCCTCGTTCGGCCGAAGAGAAACTGCTATTTGTCCCATTCCGCGTGACGCAAGCAATTGTGCTGTTTTGATTTGCACAACAGATAACCCTATCTCATCGGCATTAAATATAATTTATGGTGGATATGAATGAAATGTCACTTGTTTTTCTAGCATAACAAACGAAATTGTTGCCCATTTGTCTTAGTAAGGTCTTACGCTCGTGAAATTGAAGTTCCCGTAGGGTTTCTTAACGAAATCACATTCTTATCTCGTTTGAAGAAAAGTTTTAGCCACCCTTTTGGTACATGGAACGGCAAATGGAACGGCAAATGGAACGTATCCTCGCAGAGACGAAAGGAAACTCAAGATATGCTCTATTAGATAACTCCAAAGGAAAACCAAGAAAGAATTGTTACTCATCCAATTACTCATAAGCGGGTGAATTACCCAAGTTTTCACTTTCCGCAACGCACAAAAATGCTCGTACTCCGAACGTGGTTGTCCAGTGTATGGTCGAATATGCGTCCCTTCGGGACATAAAGGGCAACCGGCTGTCGGCTGGATAAAAGCCCTAGGGGGAAAAAAGTACGAAAATATTTCACGCTAGAATAGGACTTCACTTGTTGAGACCGATTACTTAAAAATGAAGTAATGGCATCCAGTGTCTTCACGTTTTGATTGCCTTCTTTGCGTAACTCTCGCGTTTAGTACCAAAGCAAAGAGCGGGAGAGAGATTTGATGCAAGTCTTTAGCTCATTTTGATACATGAATATACAATATAAATACATTTTCATTGTGGTGCATTTTTTTAAATTTGTAATTATTGCATAGAGGTTTCAATAACTTTTAAACACTTTGAAAGCACTTACTTGAAATTCACTCCTTTGTTAGAGAGATTTTATTAGTTTGGAATGGTTTTGAATATCTATTTATTTATGTATTTATTACGTCAAAAAACAGTTAAAACTGCGTATAACGTGCTATGGGGAGAAGTGAATTTTGTGCACATTTTCAAAATTCTGTGATCCCTACACCAAGTCATATAATACTTGGATTTTGAATGAAAAAGCACGCTCTAATGTAATAAAATCTATTTTCAAGGATAAATAAGCAATAAATTTTGGTCCCTATCCATGATGTCCTTCGTCAAGAAATAATACTTCCTGTCGCGACAACATGGAAACGATAATTTGAATAACTATATTTCCCACTGAATTCTAGACGACGTGCACAGATAATGAAGATACATTTATGTCCAGAAGCAAAACAAGGGGCCATCTCAGCATTTGCTCAATGGATCAGGGAAACTGGACAAAAAGCCTGATCGAGATGAGGGTCATTAACCCGGAGGCTGTAGTACAATAGTTGTTACAGGTTGTTTATACAGTCCAGATGGTTAATAGTGCATTATGTATCATTGTTCAAATTAATGTTACCTTGCTTGTGATGCTCAGTATAGTATCTAATTGTATAGAAACAGTTAGGCAGCAGAAAAGATTTCACTTTGGATTTAAACTTTTCTATCGAATTTAATCGTTTAATGTCATCTGGTAAAAAGGGTTGTAAAATAATGTACATGTATTGTATATGATTTTTTTGTAATGAGCTGTTGATACTGTCACCTGATGAATATGATTTCTACGTCGAGTGTTATAATAATAGACATAGGCATTTTATGAAAATATATTCCCGCCCTTAAGCAAGTCATTTTTCACAAAAAACACTGATTCGTAAATCAATAGACAAGGTAATGGTAAAATCCCTAGATTAATGAAGAGAGGCTTACAAGAATCACGTGGGTGGGATTTGGTTGCTGTTCATGTTATAAATATTCTTCACTCCCAGGAATAGGTTCTAACGAACCTGTTAGAGTACCTATTTTGCTCTTCTTCACTTTGGTAAACTTTACCACAAAAATGGTAAGCTTTGATAGTAGCCAGAAATGAATGTTGAGATTGGTATTGTCTTGTACTATCTTGTTATTGAGACACATTAACATACCAAGACAGTGATTTACAAAGCAGATTTATATAGATTTGTTTGCAATAATTCCGTGTATTAATATTTTTAATTAAATAATAATATTTATTGAGATGAAAACATGATTTTAAGAAAAAATATAGAGGTAAAAATGTAGTGTGCCCAAGTCCCCCGACTAAAAGGGACGTTGAGTACGACTTTGTCTACATTTCTCTCTAATAAAATAAGCAACAAAATAATTATCCTTACACAAACAATTAACCAATTCTTCTTTCTAGCCGTGCAATATTTTTTTAAAAATATGTTTGATAATAATGAAGATAATACAAAAAATATTAAAAATATGTACCCAATTAATTCCATTTTATGGTACTTTTGTCTTTAATATATTTATCATTCAACACAAGATGATTTTCAACAGAATATGGCTGTCACGTGCTTTTTTCGGAATTTTACCGTGTTTCAATAACTCTAGAATTCCTAATTTGCCCTCATGCTTATATTTTCCTCTCAATCTTCTTTATATCTATACATCGTAGAACAGTAATAATTTTTTTCTCCGAATTATATGCAGTATATACGTTTTATGTAATATTTCTTCTCGTGTCTTTTAAAGAATTGAAGTTTAAGGTAATACTTATTAAATATATGCGAACATACAAAAATGCAAAACAACTATGCAAATATACTTTCCTGACGTATTAATTTGCAACCTAGCAAGTAAATTAAAAACAATGGCCATTATTGCTTGTTCCACAAGGGACGCTGAACCAGAGCAGACTGTTTACGCGAGTTAGCTCCATTTACATATTCGATTTAGTGACGTGATGAGTTGCGTGCAAAATTGCCAGAGGGTTCATACGCAAAAAGTGAATGTCTGGAAAGAATGATGGAACAATTGAAATTTATTTCGCATCTACATTTGGCACTTCTATAAATATACAAACTTCATTTAAAACCTCTTTCGAATATGAATGTATATTAGCAAATTATTATATACCAATGGTGGGGTGGGAGTGGTTGTAGTAGTAGTTTGATGGTGATATTTGAATGGTTGTGGGGGTGATAGTATGGTGGGGTGGAAAAAGTAGGAGTAGGAATGCTAGTAGTAGAAGGTGTAGTAGTAGGAGTAGTAATAGTATCAGTAGCAGTGGTAGTGGTAGTGCTAGTGGTAGCGGTGGTAGTGGTGGTACTAGAACTAAGGAAGTAAAGTGAGTTATTTTTACAGCTACCGCCCTATCTCGCAACCTAATCATTCTTCCTTTTGATCTTTCCAATCTTCATCCTCTAACTCTCTAGCTATCATCATTTCTCGAACTTCTTGTCTCCAGTTCTTCTAGGTTGGTACTCCCATATCTTCTTTGGCAGTCGCTCATTGTCTAACCTAAAATGTCCATGCTTCAATAGTGTTCTTTTCCATTTATTTTATTTTATTTTACGTGAAAAAACCGTTAAAAACTATGTGTGACTTGCTACGGGGAGAAGTGAGTTCTGTGCACGTTTTTTTAAATTCTGTGATCCTCATCCTAAGCCACATACTATTAGTTGAATTTTGAATACAGAAAGAAATGAGCGTTTTTTGCAAAGATTGTTAACAAAACATTTGCTCCGATGTAAAAAATCTATTTTCAAGGGTAAAATAGTTAAAACTTGGGCTCTTATCCCTCATCATGTCCTTGGTGAAGGAATAATATTTCCTGCCGCGACAACATGGAGAACGATAATTTGAATAACTATATTCCCCACTGAATTCCAGAAGACGTGCACAGATCATGGAAGTTACATTTATGTCCAGAAGCAAAACAAGGGGCCATCTCAGCTTTTGCTCCAAGTATCAGGAAAACTGGAGGAAAAACCTGATCGGGATGGGATCCATCAATCCAAGGTAGAATTTTCAGCATCCGTTATCTCACTAATTGTTTGGTTTAGAATTATTTCTTCTGTGGATACCTTACAGTATATTCACCGATATTCCATTTCTGTAACTTGAATTTTAGATCTCTCGCTTGCATTTTCTGTCCGTAACTCAGCTCCATAAATAAACAAACTTTCAACCATTATTTTATATAAAGTAACTTTTGTGTTCCGTTGTAACTTTTGTGCTCCTACGTCCAGTTCACATTTTTGATATTCCTCTGTTAATTTTCTAATCTGGCAATTGGCATCCTCCTCGCCATTGGCTATGATTAATTATTCATTTCCATAATAAATGTATTCAAGAAATCCGCCACGAAAGATGACTCGACACCATTGGACATCCTTTTCCACGTTTAGAGAACTTCTTCAAATCATTGTATATCATTATACAATAATAGATTTCGTTGATATATATTTTCTAATATTCCTGTAACTAGATTTAAATTCTAAAATTTTTTCCCCCAGTGGACATGTAATGTCATAAAAGAACAAAAAAATATATATTACTTCTATACAAACAAAAATTAAATATTAAAAGTTCATTAATAGTTTTCAAATTTTCCGACAAAATAGTTGTAATAATTCTGTTGTCCTAGTGGCAAGAAATATGATCATCAAAATTCTAAAGAGATTCGCACTGAAATTACTCTACATTACTATTAATTTTACACTCAATTTGAGAAGAGATATTGTTCATAATATAGTAATAAAAATTATAAAAGGAACTATAAAAAGAAACTAATGGGTGTATCAGTACTCGCATGCTTCATTTCAATTTTGGAGCAAAATGTACCTGGGCAAATCGATGTTGAAACTAGAGCCCGGCGTTTTAAATTAGGAGACTTAGGATTTTTTTTTAAAGTAGACAATTACAATTTAACTGATCTTCCTAATATCGAATTCCAACCGAATTGAATTGCATGTTCAGAAGTTGCGAGAGTTAATAATGTTCCGAATATCAAACCGATGACAGCAATCTATTTGTCAGCGCTTCAAAATACATGGATATATAGTACCAGTCGAAGAATATTCTTTCCGACGTAATAGAAACTTTACAAATGGATCTGCAATCCATTTTCATGAACAGAATTTGGTTCAAGCCGATGATCAACATCAACAACAACAACAACAATAACAGTGGCCATTGGCAATCCTATCCGCACCGAATAAAAGTAATTTGACCAGACAGAAAAATATTTAAAGAACTTTTTTTCTCGCTACGCAATAGGGAGAAAGTAATGTAATGCTGCGCGGGAAAACTGCGAATTATCGGCAGAAAAACTCATATTACAGGGCTCTGGAAACGAAAAAGTGAATAAATCCAGTTGCTTAATTAAGAAAAAAATCCTCTAAGACGTGGTGAAGTCAGAATCCATAGTTTGTGAGCCCGTGATACCGAAAAATCGAATGACGGCAAAACGTCTGACTCTCCGATCGACTGTGTGACCGTTCGTCTGCAAACAATGCTAGCGGCTAAACCGTTCAGCGGAATTTCTTCAAAATTTTATATTCCCCAATAGATCTGGTTGAGGTTGCAGCCCCTTGAATTTGAAACCTATATTTTAATTTTTGGGGGTACTTTACATGAATCCCCTGGGACATTTTCCAAATTTTCAAAAAAATGGCGCCATCGTTTTGGTTAAAGTTTGTTGCTGGATAATGTGAAGGATGTTTAAGAGAATGGTGCAGGTCTCATGTTCGTCGAATGTCTTGATTCTTCCAAAATTACCAAAGTACAAACTCTTTTCGGTGTCTTCCTACAATTAAAATATTAAAGAGAAAAATGTTTCGCCTTAATGAAATATATTCCTTAAAGACAGATTATGAAATAAGGTCATGTACAGTTTTTGGAAAATTTTAGAACTTTTCGCGTAATTGTACGTAAAAATATACGCGAGTAAGTACGTGCTGTTTTGGCACTACTAGTTTATACTTTAGTTACTATGTGAAAAGTGAACAAAAACATCAAGAAACTATTCAAAAACAATTTTGATGGCTAATTTAAAAGCTGTTGTTAACAGGATGGTTCTCGCATTTATTTTTATAAAATGTTTCTTGAAAATTGCCAGAGTATGAAAGGTAGAATATTGAGCGTATATTAATGTTTGTATTTGAATCGTGTGACTCAAACAATTCAGTTGCGTGGCTTCTTTCCCTCAGTTGCCTCATTACATTTCTATCAGTTTTTATGAAAACCTGTCAGAAGACAATAATTAGAATTTTCCTTGGTAAAACACTGGTTAATTAACGTTAACCTAAAATATTGGTGTCTAAAACTTCATTTTTCAAATGAATGATAAATATTATTCATTGTGTGTATTGCTTTCTAAAGTCATATCGTGAACATTATATTGTATCCTGTTCCAGTTGTGGAAGAAATCACAACATGATATATTCTTAATATTTACCGTTTTAGAATGTCAATATTCTGCTGTGAATAATTACAAAGAGCAAATTTTAGTAAAACTAGTGGTGCTATAATAACACATACAATCCCACATGATTTGTTACTACTCCGCAATATTATCTTTCTACATTAGCCCCTGCTAAGGCGTTTTCAACCAGCAAACGTTTTTTCTTCTATCCAAGACACGCACACAGGTTCATCGAGTTAACTCAGCGTGCTCTTACCGCTACACCACGCATCCCTCAGCCGTACTTACTATAGCCAACTGTGACGTCGTGGGAATACACAGTAATCACAGACACGAGCTTCAATGATAATATGTACAGGTTTATTCACAATATGTACAGTAATAATTTAAGTTACTCAGCTCTGGTAGATCTTTACTTCCCTGATCGCAGGAGCGATCCTTAAAAATGAATAACTGACTCGTGGCCCGCGCCACTCCTCAGCGAGCCTCCCGCACACAGCAGACAGCTCCGGCGACTCCAGTCACCCGTGGATATAGTCCACAACGGCGTCCCAACACATGGGTTGCCGCACGAGCCTAGCTCGGCTCCGCACCGCCCTCGGCGCAAGTTTTTGTGCGTTCGCACGAGGGTTCCCACTCAGCTCAACAAACCCCACCCCCGCGCTCTGCGTTCGCTCTTATATAGCTACCATCCACGTGTCTTGACGTCACTGGGTTTTGCACACGGCCCGCACTAGCCGCTTTGCCAGGCATTTTTGGACATCCATTTCCATGGATTCCAAGAATTTGTCACGCGGCACGCGGCAAAAATGCGCTGTCCCGCATTTTGGGCATCCCTTTCCCTAGCTCTTAGGATTTCTCAGAATACCTCGGCGTGTCACATCCTGCCTGGCCCCTGGCGTCTAATCCTCTGCCGCCACACCATTGTGGCGGTTGCTAACTGTACCCCTACAATACGTTACACAACGCTTAAAAGATTAATGGAAACCCCCATTACTTCCGTTAGAAAACTTTCGGAAATTCTGTCTTTAAAGAATTTTGATGAAAAAACTGAATCATTGCATGATATTTTTTAAATACATTGGATTAATTTAAAGCACAAATTATGCGAAAATTCTACTTTTTTCAAAAAAGTGTACATGACCTTTTTTTAAGAACTCTAACTTCCGAAGAGAAAGTATTGTAAACGTGCGCCGGAAACGGTGAATTTTCTTCAGAAAAACCATTATTGCCGGACCCTGGTAACGAAAAATGGACAAATCTTGTTCTAATATTTAGTTAATTACTTCCGTTGACTACACGTTGTGTAGTCATAATTCACGGCATTGGTTTGGGTCCATGATCCCGAAAAATCAATTAACGGCAAAACGTCTCTTGCCCCATCTATGGTCAACGCTACCGTTCAGCCGATTTTCTCCAAAGATTGAGTCGATAGATTTAAAGGAACGTGATGCCTTGTAAGACTGAAATGGAAATTTATTTTTGGGGTACTTTATATTAGGCCTCAAAAATCATTTTCAACATTTTCTAAAAAATAGCTACAGATTTTTTATTGAACTTTTTCCTCGGAAGGCGTTAAGGACGATTAAAAGAACGGTGCAGATAATTTCGTCGAAAACTCTGATTTTTCGAAAATTGCAAATGTTTTAATTTCTTTTGGCGTCTTACCACACACAGGTTAGAGTACGTAATTCACTACTATAAGAACGAACTTTATTCACTTTTGCGTTACCAGGGCCTGGCAATAAGAGTTTTTTCTGTCAAAAAAAATCGCCATTTTACGGCGCAGGATTACAATACTTTCTTTTCTTATTAAGGAAGACGACAAAGTAAGAATTTTTTATTAGTCTTAATTAATGTTGTTGGTACGAAGTTAGGTATTTGGATTATGATGTCGTATGCGGATGTGGAATACGAAAAAGAAACTGTCCCACCTGTAATTTCATTTATGAGTTTAATCTGCGATTTTTTCCTTTTAATCTTGTTTTTCACATAGAATTTAGTTTTAGAAATGGGAAGGGGGTGTTAAAATTTCGTCATTTTGGCTTAGACTCGCGAGCCGTCACTGACTAGGCCAAATTATATCACTGCATGCCTTCGTCCTGAAGTCATGCTTGGCTACTGGTATAGTACACAAGTGTGGTCACGCGTCATTACGTCACAATTTTTCCTTTCATGAACGATAAATATGTAAAGAAAAAGAAATAAAATTTCTTATACCTATTTTTCAGAATCGTTATAGGTATTCAGAAATTTCCCATTAATTTGTGAGAAATTTCCAATCATATTCGAAAAGCGAAAAAAAATTAAAATATATTTTTTCAGAATGTCTTACATAAACATATTTTTCTTTAAATTTTGTTTAAGAATAAAGCACAACGCTGTAAATCAAGCAGCATTTTATATAAACTTTTGAATTTTAAAAATGAGCAAATACTTAATATTTTATAATGTTTTATGTTAATGTTTACAAAACAAATATTTTATAATAAAGTGCCTTTATGGACATGCATCCTTCAAATGATGTTTAAGATGTTTCTCTAAATCTCAAAAGTTTTCAGTGTTTCTTTCCTTATTTGTATAAATAATGTGATACCTGCTTAGTCTGCAGCAGTTAAGCAGTACAGTGATCAATGCTTACTAATGAAAAAATCTGCCTGGCAAGCTCTAAGTTTATGACTAGTCTCCCGACATGTGTGGTAGTGCAATGCATCTAATTGTGTAAGTAGGGTGAGCCTAAATCAAGGTAGAGGAAGGAAAGATCGCACGTGGTACTTGGCCAGCTTTTAGGGTACTGCTCCCGCGTTAGTCTAGTGTTGATGGGAGAAACCATGGAAAACTACCGATCAGAGCAGCCTGCCGCTAGAATTCTCATCCAGACAGCGGCAGAATTCAACCGTAGGTATCTAGCTAGTGTCGAAAATTCTGCCTCCGTCGGGACTCGAACCCTAAGACCCCTGTTAGAGGCACTGGGCCACGTCAGTCAGTAATTATGTAAGAGAATATCTACTAGTAGTTACTAACAAATTTATAATGTGGAGGCTGATAATAACTTGTATTGTCTTGTTGACGTCAAAGGTTACTCAATCAAAATGCCATTCAAAAAGATCGTATTGTGCGTAGACTAAATTATTACCGATAGTTGTGCTCTGATTTTTATACCTTTTTCTCTTTGAAGTTTCACAGGGATATTTATTTCAGACATCTATTAAAGTATGTTATTTCTCTTCATTTAAAACACACATTGCAGTTTGATATGGTCTATTTTGATCAATATATTTTATCAACCAATAGTTAAAGCATGCACCTGGAATGTGAACCTGATGCCTATACTTGCTCTTCTCGGCTGGTGCGATTTGAGAGCAGTGATTTGAGAGCAGCAATAAGGCAATGTGTATATCCCCATGTTAACAGCCGCACAAACGTTCAACTTAGGTGCACTGTGATCATGTCAACGCTCCTACATAACTACCTGGCTGCAGTAACATCAGCGCATAACGTTTCCATATCCTTGGGAATGCCGTGATACAACCGGCCCCGAGTGGGAAACCTGCATATAGATCTCTCCCCAGCGGTGGACAAAGTTGTTGGGATGTAAGCATTTCGAGAACTCGGCGCCCTGAGTTTAATTTGTTTCGTACTGTAATACACACAAATCTCTAAGTCTTGTAAACCTTCAATAAAAAGTAATAGCTAATCTTCGTATTTATAATTAAGTGAATTGTGAAGATTTTAATGATCAAGACAGTAGAGGAGAAAAAACTCTTGGACCTTGGCGAATTGTCGCTCGAGATAATTTAATAAAACCTGTGCTTCATGCATAATTTTAGACTTTTTACTAAAATTGTAAGAAATATGAATTTGAATCTCACTAACAATGTATAATTTTAATGCATTCAATATTGTTGTTTTCGTAATGTCCTCCGATCATAAAGACCCTCCCCACGATTCATGGATTCATGCACTTCTCAGCCTCGATGGCGCATGGTTGTTTTTTCCATTTATTTACATAGATGATTTCATTTATTTACATAGCCCAGTTTAAATTAACTATTCATATGTGGCTTAATAGCTAATTTAAATTAAAACTTAAAACTAATACACGGTCGAAGTTACCCTTGAGGCTCCTCTAGTTGGGATTTAATTCGGAGATTTTTTCATGAAAATGTGGAATGGAAACTTATTTTGAATTCGGGTCCTATATGATGGGTTTTTGCCAAGTCTGTGAACTTATAGTGAAGGGATTTGGGATATTTTTGAGAAGTTAGTAACTAGATAGGTGATGTGATGACCTGTAGTCTCTAGGTCGAATTCATTATGTAACTGTTTGTTGGTGCCATACCAGGGAGCGTTTGAAATAAGTCTGAGAAAATGATATTGTATTATTTGAAGTTTCCTTTGCTTGGTTTTTGCTGCATTTAACCAGATTGGGCTGGCGTAGCAAGGTTCTTATTATTGTTTTGTATATTTGTAATGCTGAATTGTATGATAATGGGCTGGATATGTGTATTAACGGCTTTAACTGTATTAATTTGATTCAGGTTTGAGTGATTTTGTCATCTATATGCTGCTTCCAATTGAGTTTTGTGTCCATGTTCAGTCCTAAGTATCTGATTAGTTTATTGAGAGGGAGCCAGTTGAATGTATTGTTTAACATTAGTGGACGCGGGGGAGAGTGTGGACGGAGTGTGAAAATCTTGGCGGTAGTTTCGGTTGGATTGAGTTGTATTTTATATTTTGAAGCTCAGCTGTTTATTAGGTTAAGGTACAATTGAACTTTGTTGCTGCAATCAGTAAGTGAAAGACTGGAGTTATAAAAGGCTGTATCATCAGCAAATTGTGCAATGTGGATGTCGTTTAGTTTGGGAATATCTGCAACATATAAATTAAGTAAACTAGGTGATAGGGGTGATCCTTGTGGCACTGATGGCGCAGGTGACGCTCTCCATGTAGGCGGAGTCGGAAGCTGCAGGTTCAAGATAGGAGTAAACCATCCTTGATGATGTCATCAAGCATTTGTGGCCTGGTTAGCGTATCATACCACTGCATAATACATTTGAACCATCATCCTATCCACCATTACATTTCAATTATAATTATTCTTCCTGCATCACCACTCCTCCAGAAGCAGGAAATAATAAACCACCATTGTTATTAAATGTCCCGTAAAGTTGAAGCCTTGAGGGCAGAAGCCGCCTCCGCCGCCTATGATCGGAGATCGAGTGAAACTTACCATGCACATATGCCGTTTTAAAAGATATACCCGACATTTGTATCCAATTTATAAATGGGCAATGATAAGTACTGGAAAAAAAGGAGTATAATAAGACGGAGAATATGATCATTGTATATTGCAATAATAGCGCATAATGTTTCTCAAGATGCCTCTCGGAAATTGGACGACCAGGGTCTGGGCTCAAATGGCTCGCACGCGAATCGGCGTGAGACTGTCGTAGAGGCATCGCCTCGAGCCCCGGCTGCGGCAATCCCGCGGCGCGGCACTGCGGCGGGGGCGGGCGTAACGCACCGCGCGCGAGCGGGGGGCGGGGATTTGCGGAGTGGTGCGCGGCGGCGGGGGCGAGGGGGACGGGAGGCAGGGAGGTGGCTGCTGCGGATGCGGGTCGGAGGCGGCGGTGGCGGCTTCCGCAACTCTCAGAGGCCTCCGTGCATAAATAAAGGGTAAAGCAATTTCTGGAAGAAAATTTGGCGCCGGAAAATTGCATAGCGCTACGGAGGTGGCGCCCAGCGATTTACACGCCTCGCGCACCCCCAGCCAGCGCGCGCGCACGCCGCCGCCGCCGCCGCCACCGCCGCCGCCGCCTCTTGCCGCTTATCTCCGAGCCTCGCCGCCTGAAAGTTTTATAGTTCGGAGGGGTCTGCAGCGAGCGAGCGCCGCGCTTGCCGCGCCGCCTCAGGCGCTGGAGATGGTGGAGGCCGCGGCAGGTTCTGTGGCGGCGGTGGTGGTGATGAGGGTCGCGTGGTGGTCGCGGTGGTGATGGTGATGGCCGAGGTGGTGATGGTGGCAGTGCCGTTGGCGACGGCGATGGTGATGATGGTCACGTGGTGATCGCCGGGTGGTCGCGATGGGGGGGGGGTGATAGTGACGGATGTGGTAATGGCGGTAGTGCCGTTGGCGATGGTGATGTCTGCGGTGACGATGGAGGTGGTGTGGCAACCCCAAAAGCAGTGGCGATGGCCACGATGGCGGCGATGACACTAGCGGCGGTAGACGTGGTGATAGCCGTGGCGGGGGTGGCGGCGGAGGAGAAGCGGGCGTGACGGCGGGGGCGGCGGGGGTGGCGGGGACGGCGGAGGCTCGGCGCATGCACTGACGCGCGTTACCCCACTGCATATGGGCGCGACCGCGCCCTAAGTTCCCCTCAGGGCCTGCGTACCGTGACTCCACGCCACAGTACCTCCCCGTTCCTGTTGATCGAACTTGCCGCCTGAGGTCGGCGGTTCAGGGAGACGCATCCTTGCAACGCCCGTCGGTATTAGGCAGTGAACCTCCCGCCTTCACTAGTCGAGCCCCGCTCTCTATCCGCTTCTCCTCACCCCTGTTTCTAATATAACCTTTGATATCTGCACCATTCTCATTGCTTCTTTATCAATTCCACTCCATCGAAATCTCTTGTTTCCACATATCCTTTCTTTATTTTTTTCTTTATCCAGATACTTTTTATTGCTGCGTCACTGTTCTGTCTTTACCATTGCCTGTTTGTTTCAAGACCCTTCGGGGTCTACATAGAATATTTTCATTTTTCTGGTCTTCTCGCATGCTATCTTTGCGAATATTTTTTTTATTTCTCTACAGCTTTGCTCGGAATGAATTGCTCTGGCACTCTCTACAAATTTTTGTCTGACCCCAAACACCATAGACCTTTGTCACCATCTGTGCGCTCCCCATGCTACCGCAGACCCATCTTCACCACCCCCTTGGACAGCGTGTCTTCCGACTGGTCTCTCCGCCATCCTGCCGCGCGTTCTCGACGACGTTCGTTACACGTCGCAGGCCTCGAAGAATCCCGAATACTTTCCGCGCACTTAGCGCACCCTTGTAATTCGAGCTGCGCACTCGACGCCCCCGAAGATGGCACCGGGGAATCCGGACAAGACACGCTACTTTTCGTCCAGTCGGGCGGAAGAGTTCGAGGGGGTGTCTGAGCCCTGCTCGAAAGCTCGAGGAAAGATCTTTGCTCCGTCGGAAAGCCGATGGAGGGAACTGTTTTCTGGAGCGGGCGTGCCTCGCGCCGTGCGTTTGCAGACAAAAGCTTTAAACCCATTCGTGAATTCCATCTATTGGTTTTTTCCCTCTTCTTTTATGCATATCCGGGAATTGGTTTTCGACATTCCGAGAATCGAGTTCAGTGAAGGATGCCGCAGCACGTAACTGAAAATCGCTTACCTATAAAAATTATTCTACGCTAGAATTAAAATATGTCATATTCATTTTGTTGTCGTGGCCTTTCATATTTTTTACCGTTTCAGTGAATGTTCTCGATACGACATATGCGTATGTTTTTGTCTGCTGCGCGGTTTCTATAGAGGAGCTATTCTCTTCTGAAAATCGCTGTGTGTATCGAAAATGTCAAATGGATTGTGGAAACCCTTTGACGCCTTTCAGTCTTTTGAATAGTGAGTGATGAAAAGACAACATATAATATTCAGCGTGTTAATTGATCACACATAATTTCCTCTCTCAAAAGCTCTTTTCGGAACACGGTCGTAGCTAAATGGGCTCTGCTTTCTGTAAAAACGGGTGTATCGTGGCACTGTGAACTCAGACAAATTACGGTTGTTATCCTCCTGATTGTCACGTAGATCTTCCTTTCTGCTTGTCTGCCCTAGTTTAAACAGTTCGTCGAATAATTAAATCAGTTTTCCACGCCATAGAAAATTTAAGTGGTCGAAGAAAACTTTTTAAGTCTCCTTTCCCTGCGCGACCTCATGCAGACCCCTCTCTCTTGACTCCGGACCTCACAGAATGTGTTCGCTGTAAGCATCTCCATTAGATTACATAATTTTGCGAAATTTCTAAATTCAACCTCGCCATGCCTCCGCGCTAACTTGGGAGAATGCGCGAACTCTTGCGTGTTTATGCCGGCAGTTGGCGGATGCTCTCTTGTTAGCACGATGAGAGGTCCGCAACAGTCGGTATGGCTTCTCGGGCACATATTGTGCTGCTGCACTCGTGAAGGTCGAAAGGACACAGAAAAAAACTAAGGGCTCTTTTCGCTTCCCCTGATTTTCGGGCAGAATTCTGCATACATGACGTTTTTATACTTTGTAATTCCGTCTGAAACGTATAATCAGTGAAGCAGTCTTTCGAATATTCATGTATATTCCGAACCGTATTTGAATTTTGAACATGAATAAGGTCGTGATGGATGTTAATGAGGGCCCATTTTAGAAATGTAGACATAATTGAAATCTTAGAGAAAAAATATAATTGAATGTTATGATATGCATTACATTATCATTATTCATAATTCTTCACATGGATCTTCGTCCTTTCAACTTCATATTCCACGTATGTTCTGCATGTAATACCCTCTTGTCTACTCATATTTTTTAGAACAAAAGAGAGTGAGAATTTTAATAATTTGAAAGTGTGAAAATCATTAATCGATGTAATTGTATGTGAAATTGTGTTAGTAGGGTTGTTTGTCAAATAATATCAGATGTAGTTTTGAAGAAAGGCTTTAAAAATCTATTTAAAACAAATATTTTCTTAATTAGTATTATTATCGTACGATTATTGCCGAAACAACAACGTTTTTACAAAATTACATAAATATATTATTTACGTTATTCTAAAGTTGATTTTATTTAAAGATTTTTCATTTGTATGACCTTTAATATAATTTCAGAATGTTATCAATATAATTCCATTAAATATATTTCTTCAAATGGTATATACACTATATTGAATAAAATAATTAGACTGAATGGAAATGTTGAATGAATACAAACGATTAGATATTACGTTTGCGTACTGGACTGTAAAGTGAGTGTTATTTACGTTACGTTTGTGACAAACATCCAGGGAGAATCTTGTCACCCTGTCAAAATCAATCAAAATGAATCGATCTAACGTGATTGGATGATTTTTAAACCTGTGCGTTGAACTGTAGTCCTAGCTTTAATTCATTTTCCCGACGAACGGCAGGTAACATACTGTTTGAGTGATGACATTTAATCTTCTCTAAATGAAACCTTCACACCATAACACTGCATGAACTTGAAGGACAGCTTCTGCCATTACAAAAATATGAAGTTTGTGTTGTTCTCGATGAATTAGATGCACGTCACACCTTTTAGAAAATGTTTGTTGCATAGTATCCTACGTATTATGCATATAAATCGTGTTCCAATACTACAGTTCTTTCAATTTCTCATTGATATTTTCAACTTTTCATACTACCATTTTTTTCTTCAGTTTTCTGGTTGACATTGCCATTTTAGATTGACATATCAATAACATTTATTCTATTGTAGAAAATAGACTTATTCTTTTACTATGTGGAGTAATGATAACCAGACATATCGTCTGTTATGATAAATTATATTATTTCCTATTCTAATATCAGGTAGACCTTATCCTTTTCTCAAGAGTGTCATCATTTAAACCATTTTATCAAATAAAGGGGTCACCAGCAAAAGGTGCTAACTAACAAAAACCTAATTTTACAGGAACCACAAAAAAGTGTAATTATCAAAATATTGATAATTTTGCTCTGGTTT
Organism: Teleogryllus occipitalis; assembly: GCA_011170035.1. Taxonomy (NCBI): domain Eukaryota; kingdom Metazoa; phylum Arthropoda; class Insecta; order Orthoptera; family Gryllidae; genus Teleogryllus; species Teleogryllus occipitalis. The sequence continues at coordinate 63,618 of BLKR01002834.1, forward strand.
TGCGTCCAAATGCTTCCTATTTGCCTCATTGTGTGTACAGCATCAGCAGTGCTACGTTTGAAGAAGACAGTTACAGCATATTGGTCATTTTAGGAACAATCTAGTGGCAGAAGTTGCTATATGCGCCAGTTAGCACCTTTTGACGTCTGACAGACAGTAAACAAAATAAAATCTGTATTGGAATATTCAATGCATTTGGAAGTATTTGAATGTTTAAATACGTTTATTGTTATACACTACATATCAAGCAATTGACACTAACTTGTCAAGTCAACGTAATGGAAACCAGTTCAAAGCAAGTGACACTCTTGTAACGTGTTCACTAGTTTTGTTTAATGCACTTGGTGTGCAGCAGGGGCGGATCCAGCCGATTATTTTGGAGGGGGGTCATCATAGATGTAAATAATAAACATATCTCTTATTATATTGTATATTGTTTTTGTGGCGTATATATGGTATCATTCAATATGAGTTTTTAAATAATTACATAATAAATTCCATTCCAGTCTCCATAAATAAATATTTAAATCAATTCTGTCAGATTAAAGAAGGTAACGAATGAAAACTATAGGCCTTGGCAGGGCCCCCCTGCCCCTCCCCCCCATTGAATCCGCCACTGGTGAGCATTACCCACGGCAGATAGCACGTTTTGCATCTTACCGTAATTGAAGGTGTTTTCGATTGAACTGCGTCCCCCTTGCACTTATCAAACTAATTTCCAGCGTCTATGAGCTTCGTTTTCTTCACCCTTTGTCAATCATCATAATTTACCTGCCTTTTTTACCTTTATTCAGGAGTTTTACGATGATCGTTACAGGTGGCGTGAGCGTCTTGTCCGCCATTTCTATGCAGATAGCACCTTTTGCATAACCAAATTTCTAATATCGAAAATACTGCTTTGTAGTAAGTGTACGCTCACGAGATTACACCAGCGGCATTCCCTCGCATGCAATCGTTCTGCATTGAAATGTAACTTTCGGCGAAAGTGTCAGCACCTTTTGCTGGTGACCCCTTCAAATATCTAAATTTTCAATCTTGGTATATGTTCACTTTTGTACCATTCGTATGCACATTTTGTTGCTAATTGATCGTAGAATGTCTCGTACTGATGTCGAAGATTTTGGGTCGAGCCAGATGTTGTTCAGTAATTCTCGCTATTGCAGGAAGTATTAAAAGATCATTCTGACCCTCAGGAAAAGTTACGCCAAAATTTTGTGTCATTGTCGGTTTGAAGAGATTGATGAATTCATTTTAATGCTCTTCACACACCTTCAGCAAAAGTTTATCAATGAAAATCGAGTCATTGCAAATTGAATTAAAAAATGAAATGATTTTGCTTTACTTTCTATGTACTATACTCGATTTATTTAATCAGAAGCGAAACATCAAATGTCATATTTTTACATTGAATTCAAATGGTCGTATCATTACTTGATATATTTACATGCATATAGAAGAACTTTAAAGAGAAAGAACGAAATAAAAGTTTACTTTTTTGCATCTGTTGGATGTGAAACATGTTCACTGACCTATTTGAGTATCTCTGAATACACAGTGTCAATCTCAGGTCTAATGTATGCTACGACGCAACGAGTTGTCTAGCCAATATTAATAAAATCTAAAGTAAAACAAAGAGGATGGGAATTCTGCAAACGAAGTCACTTATACGTAGCTCTTATCCCCAGCTGATTTTTTTATCCTTTCCTGCTGGAGATATGTAAAATCTCTGCTTTGTTATCTGCAACCGTCAGTTAGGGGTATAATGCGATCGACCCGATGCTGTACGTTGACTTCCAAATTACAACGCTGTTCACCTCACCAACGCGGGCTTTGTAACTGGAATGGAAAACACTGTCTCATTGGTCAGTGTCCGAAGCTAGATGGGAATTTCGCATATGCTTCTCATGTGTGTATGCACGAAGGTGCGTATATTCGTGTCTGGGCATGTTACAGCATAATTGTTTTCTCTCAGTGTATTTATATGCGTTAATTTGAGCGTGTAGCAGCATCACGTTACTTTATTAATATGGAATTTAATTTCTTAGTTAAAATTAGCATAATATCTGATCGACAAAATAATGCAGTATTTCTGTATAGCTCTATGCAGCCTTCTCTTTCCAAGATTTAATATAGAAGATCCTTAAAGCTCAAGTGATTTAACTCAATTTTTCGTATTTTTTAAATGAGGTGGTTCAGCAAGTTCAGCAAGAGGAATTCTATTAACACATCCATAAAGGGTGTAGTTTTACTTAACAGTATAAGTAAGAACACAAGCCCATACTGTCCGCGGAAGCATCCGTTTCTTGATAGTCAAAGTGGCGTAGTCGGGAGCTGCACTCTAACTAGTTTGTTTTCACAGTTCGCTGTCGGTACCAAAAGACTGAACCATTTGTAGTTCTTTTAAAGAAAATCTCTCTGAGAACATGCCATTCTGCAAGTTGTTCAAGACGGAATGTTCAGTTTCTCTTGCTAAAATCTTCAGTGAAAGATGTACAGGACCCCTGCCGGTTACACAAGAGAAAAAAGAATGGAAGACATTTCGCCCTTTATCTCACCTGCTCATCACCACTACTTGAAGCGTCTTGAATCATGAATTAAAATTTCGGCTTCTTGTATTCTTCACTTTCGGTCATATTTCCCATTTAATTGAGCTATTATAAAAATTGTCCATTTAATTTTGAATATTTTAAAAACAAATTATGCATATACAATGTTAACTACATTTTATATTTTCTTGTGTATCCATAACCTTTACCTTCTCGTATCACAAGGGGTGTAACTTCATTTAGTCCCTAATACTGGACAAAACTAACAGAATAGAGTCACTAAATAGAAATGATGGTATTAATAAGGAAAATCGATTATGTAATTATTGTAGTTTACTGCATTTCATATTGTCTTCCCAACCTTGTTTATTTTTTCGTATCTCAAGTGGTGTAACTTCATTTAGGGCGTTATACAAAACCTATAAGGGGACAAGGCCGATGCTGAAGATATTAGGACATTAAATGGAAATGACTGTATTGACGCTGCTGGTAAGTGAACAAATATACAAATAATGTTGTTAACTCAATTTATATAACTGAACAAAATTAAATAGTATTGTTATTATGAGTTAAAAATAAACTTTTTAAACACACGTATGTAAAAAAAACTATGAACTCCTGAATTATCTATAACAATTCTAGTAAAACATTAAATATCTCGGAATAAGGAAAATGTGAGTTACACCAAATGGCATTTAAGGAGCTTATGTATGTAATGTATAGAATCATACTCGATCTAAATTTATCCTTGAACTAATAGAAATAGTAGTGATTTTTTTTCTGAAATAAATACACAATAATGTATTTGGATTTGTTGGCATATAATAGAGACCATTCATATTTATGCCAAATATTCACGTATATGTTACCTGTTAATTTTGGGCAGCCATTTATTTGGCAGATCTACCAAGTCAAAATGAAATAACATTTATTGATGACTCATTTCTCATTAAGTGGTATTATCAAATGTAATTGTTATTACAATAACATAATCCGTTTGCATTTTCACCTTTTACTTGCATAATTTTCTGTTATTATAAGACTATCACGATGGAGATCAATACAATAAAAACGAAGACTTTTAATAGAAAACGCGTATTTTTTTAAAAGTTGAGTGTTCCTTGTAATTTTCACTATTGTCTTATGCAATCTTCCAGAGCAAGTTTACAATAATAATAAAATGCTTTTCCTGCAATTTACAATTATTTAAAATTTAATCGCTATCTCCATGAGATTTCCTGCTGCCTCATAGCTCCTCAACTTCCGAAATCATTCTTAACAACAGTTCAACGTACAGTTTTCAAAATCACTAAGAGTCAGTATTGAATGGTGTGATACATTCAACCACATTCATTCAGCCAGCATATTCCGATATTCGAACCCACTTATATAATTTTCAGTAAAGAATGTTCTTTCCCTTGAGTTGTGAGGGCCCAATAAGAATAAGCACAATTGTCGTACGGAATGCTTGAGCCCATCGCCACTCGCCAGTGCCGCGTCGCAACGCAGCTTCGCCGCCGCTGCGGGGCCCCGCCGCCGTCCACCAGGGAGGGGCATAAAAAGAACATCGTAAAGAAAGGCACAAATAAAATTTTGAAGAGTCTCCGGTGGCTTCCCGAAGCCCGCGCTATTTGTGCGCGGGTCTCCTTCGCCCAGCTCTTCCCTCGGTCCTCTAATCTCGACTCTTCAACTGTCCAAATACAGCCGTAAAACGTCAGAGCGATTCTGTAGTATATACGAGCCGAGGCAAGGCGTCTATCGTTACTGGCCCCTCGTTTATTGCCCTTCACAGATACATTAGGGAAATTTTTGAAAAAAAAAAAGCCCATGGGAGGGGAGGCGGCCGAAAGGGGTGGGGGTGGGGGCGGAGGCGGATGGAGGTGGCGAGTGCGCGTCCCGGAAAACGGTCCCGGAGCGACCGCGCCCTCGTCCGCTGTCCTCCGTGCCTCCGCCCCCGCGCCGTCCCCCGGCGCCCCGAGCACTCCGCGCGCGCGCCACCGGCCCCTGTCGTCCCCTCGTCGTGTTACCCCGTCACTGCCGCGCGTCCATCGACACCCCGCTGGTCGGTTGCAGGTAATTGCAGACGATAAAAAATTCAGACAGGAAATGAGGCAGGCGGCGGCAGCGGAAAGGGGCGGCTGGGCGGCTGGACGCGCAGCCTGCGTAGCGCGACGCACGCGGCGATCAATAGCGCGTGCCTCCGCCGCCGCCGCCGCCACCCGCGGATCAACCATGCGCTTACGTCTCGCTGTCGGCCGCGTGGCGGATAGCGAGGCGGCTGCGCGTTGGCGCGGGAACGGCACTACGAGCAGTGGTGGAGGCGGGAGCTGTGGCGGCGGCAAGGGCGGGGGCCAGAGACGACCAGGAGGACCACGACGGCGGCGGTTGTGACGTGAATGGGGGCAGGGTGGCGGGAGGGAGGCGGGCGCGTGGAGGCGACGGAGGGTGATGGGTGGCGAAGAACGGGGAACGGCGTGGTGACGGGAATGGTGAATATGAGGAGAATGGGGTGGGCGGCGGTGGCGCAGGGGGCGGTGGAGGTGGAGGCGGCGGGGTGGTGAGGGCGCTGGGGGCGGCAGGGTCGGCAAGGATGGCGAAGGTGTCGGGGGTGGAGGGGTGTTGGAGGCGGCGAGAGCGGTAAGGGCTGCAGGGATGATGGCATTAGCAGCGGTGGCAGTGCCGGCCAGGTTCGCAGGAGTGGTGTAGGCGGAGTTGGAAGCGTAAGCGGGGGCGGTGGCAACAACTGCGGTGGTAATTCTGACGGTGGCGATGGCGTAACTGTGCACGGGATGCTAAGAAAAGTTAATGATGGTCTCCATGTTTCTTGCTCGCAATGTGGTATATGCACAGACTGCTCGCATCCCGCGGCATAGGTGTCATCCGACTACTATGTGTCGATGTATGTACGGTATTGATAAAATCGTCAACATTCAGCCACCATGCGTTTCTTTACTGTTTGGTTTCCCTTTAGATATAAATAGATATTTATTATTCCTGCAGGTAGGTTTTTACAACCTGGAGGCAAAACACTACAATTTACATATTACAATAAGAAATATAAAATTAAATTTAACTTTAAATTATTTTAAGACAATTATAATAACAATAATAATAATAGTTATAATAACAATAATAATAATAGTTATTAATATTATTATTATATGATAAAAATTCTAACAATAAGAGCAATAATAACAATAATAGAATTAACTCTACATTTTATGGCTGACCTGCACAGTTATTTTAAACAATTAAATACACGACTTTTTAATTACACTTCACTTCACAACACATCACCACATTACAATACAATACTACTTGATAATAATTATATAATTAATAAAGCAACACATTTAGTAGTAATTATCACAATACTAATAATAACAATAATAATAATAATAATAATAATAATAATAATAATAATACTTGTTATAATAAGCCTAACATATTAAATTAATAAAGATGCTGTTTTTTATCTTGTTTTTATAACTCTATTAATGGAATAATTTTAGTGCCAGAAAAGGAATAAGAATATCATGACTTTTCTACGAGAATAAAATTTCCAAGGAAAATCTTCATGGAAAGACCCATTTTCGCAGCCATATGTAAACAAAAGAACAACCAGTGACTTATAGAACTTTAATGGATCTCTCACGTAATTTTTTCGGATGCTGAAAAGTAATAAGAAGTGTCCTCGTGGTAATGAGAGGTAATACTCTGGTCCACGTGCCTCCGTGTATGGCCCAACTCCTGCCCCGCGCCCTTCCGCTCCCCTCCCTGTCCTGAAGGGCAGCGCTGCTCTGGATGAGCGCGCTCCAGATCTCACGAGAGTCCACGAGAGGCCGCCAGTGACTCTCCTTGTAAATGGGAGGAGTTGACGAGACGAAGGGGCCGCACGCGTCTAGAGAGAATACCTTGAAAACTGAGGTGAGGTTTAGAGAATTGAAGCTGGGGATATAAATCATAGTTATTATTTTCGCTTCTTTTTACTACCGGGATGTGTATGCATTAAGTTGGCTTGTAAAATGAACGGGTTAAACTGATGCGAATATTTTTGACAGTCTTCGCAAACCTGTACACTGAAAATTAAAAACATATTGACAATATGAATCAAAGCAATTATGTACGTTTATTTGACTTTTATGAAATATTTTCCTAATAAAAAAGTAATATTTGCCGGTAATTGTGAAGCATGTTCACCATGTGCAATGAAATGCACCGAGAAAATGTCGGCATTTCAAAACTCTCATATTTTTCTCATTTCTCAAATCTCCAATTTCTCTCGCACCTCAAATCCATTCTCGTTCAATGGCAACAGGAAGGTTCTTTTAGTAATTCCATAATTCTGTATCTTTTTTCTACATGATAATTTTTAACAAGTGGAGGTAGAACAGCACGCACACAGTGTTTGGAGTGCATCAGACGCTTATAGACAAACTTAAATATCAGAGATGAGAAAAACATTGAAGTGGGAGAGTAAAGAGTGTGTAAAAGATGTTAAGTATTCTGCTGCAAGGCGAATCAATGAATTAAATATAAATTTCATGCCCTAAATTAAATTCTCCGCAAAATAACTTTCTAGTGACCCAAGTGAGCTTCTCATATGTTCTGAATTTAGGGTCATTTAAAACGCAGCTTTTAGAGGTTATATTATTGTTATATTGTTATATTATTGTTATATAACTAATAGTAGAATGCACTAAATGAAGGATTTCGTCGCTGTATTCTCGAAAGTATCGAAAGTCTTTTGTTCAAAATATTCTAGGAAGAAACTGTTTCGAACCTTTTATTATATCCACAGCAATCAAAAGTATTCACTATACAAATTGAAACAAATATTTGCAGTAGAATGAATGCTAATTATAAATTAGCTCGAAAGAAAATCTATTCACCAGAGCGTTCATAATCTGGATGAGTATCGGGAAGGAAATCATGGCTTGAAATTAATGATCTTGAAAAGTAAGGACTCCATTGTTAAGTAGTGTCATAAATTTTTCTCTAATGTACTTAACATGAAAGTCTCGAATAGTACGAGGGCAACTCTAATACCATATATTTTTCAATAAAAACACGAGAACAGTTACTAGAAGAACTGACTTTTTACGACTGTTTTATCTCTCATTATTTTGAAATATAGCTTCTCTGTCAGATTCCACTGTCTTTTCTAAATCTCATTTCAAATTCCAATTCGTTTATATTTTATTTAACCTGCTTCGATTTCTCTCGTTTCCTCGCCGTTTCCCAAACCACTCTTCGAGAAGGTCGTCCACATCTTCCGGAATGTCCCAAAACCTCGCACGGGAGACTTTGCAGCGGCCATGAAGTCGCAGTGAGGAAGAGAGGAGAGGAGAGGGCGAAAGGGGCGAAGTCGAAACGAGGCTAGTGAAAGACGGGGAAGCGGGGAGAGAGCGCTGACAAGTGACGAGAACGCAGCGAGTCCCCCGCTTTACGTGCGTCGTCAACTGCGCACGCGGCCATCGCGCTGGGGGAAGAAGGGTTAGCGTCCCGACGGCGCGGTGGGAGAGGCGGCGAGGGCGACGGTGAGGGCGAGGGCGACGGCGAGGGCGACGGCGAGGACCACGGCGAGTACGAAGGCGAGGGCGACGGCGAGGGCGACGGCGAGGGCGACGGCGAGGGCGACGGCGAGGGCGACGGCGAGGGCGACGGCGAGGGCGACGGCGAGGGCGACGGCGAGTGCAAGGGCGACGGTGAGGCAGACGGCGAGGGTGACGGTGACGGCGATGGCGAGTGCAAGGGTGACGGTGACGGCGACGGCGAGTGCAAGGGCGACGGCGAGTGCAAGGGCAACGGCGAGGCGAGGGCGACGGCAAGGGCCAGGGCAGAGGCGTCGGCGGCGGGGCGTCGGACCGTTGCAAAGTGCGCGCTGCGCCTAATAGCGAGTGCCTGGAATATTGCGGCGCCGCTGGGCAGGAATGTCCACGTTGCAATAACGAACAAATATAGAAAATATAAGACCTCAAAATTGAAATTCCAGAAATCCGCGGAAAGAGAGTAACGTCGAAATAAATCCTAGAAACTCGTCTCATACCAGCCTCCGCCCAACGTAATATTGGAAATCTTGACTTAAATAAACCTCGGGGGTTAAGGCGCCGGAGGCCCTTGAGTGGGTGGGGTCCCGGCGGAAGGGGCGGAGGGGGGGAAGATGGGGGTTGGCGCGGCCGCGGACGAGTCGATGTTGCGATCTCGCGCCTCCGGCCAGCACCCGCCCACCCGGCCGCGGGGGAGGCGGAGGGGATTCGGGATTCAGGAAGCGCGTGCCCTTTTTGTGGTGGCTGCCACTGTGCCTTCAGTGCAAGGGGTCGGCGCTGGACAGATATCGTTCTGTCCAACACGATACTCGTGGACATAGTGGGGTCGGACAGCCACAGCCAAATACGCAATTCGGGATGGTAGAGTATAGTACAAGTGGTACGATGCTACAGAGAATTTCTTTTGTCTTGAATAAGACGTTTTCTTGCGTTGCGAAAATATTTTCTTTCAACAAATATATTTTTCTTGTACAGTTTTCGAGCAATAAAACGCGAGTCACATTATTTCCACATACCTGAACTCTCAACATTAGAGCAAGAAATTTATCGGAATGCTTGGGGATGCGTTGCGTACCGAATTTGTCGTCTTAGCTTTGTGAAATGCCGGAATGTTTCTTAAGCTTTAAAAATGTTCATCCTCCAACTCATTAATACTAAAATGGGTCCTAATTATCCAATCCTACAGAAAATGTGGTGTAATAAAATATGAAGATAGCTTCTCAATTAACAAGGTAGTTTAGATTTCTTCATTGTAATATTTTTATTGAGAGAATTATGTTTCTTCAATATAAAACTACATTTTATTAACATCACATTTTCGACCCTCTATTAATTTAATTGAAATGAGTCCTTCAAAAGCTCATAAGATATCAAATCTTCTCTGAAAATTATAAAGAATAAAGTATTTTCGTATGGAAATTTTCGGGAAGAAACTCGAGGCGCTTTTGACAAAATGTTTGAACGTGTCTGAAAATGCTCTATTATAAGATAATTTACTCTTAAACACTTGACATTTAGAGAAACATCACGAAATTATTTAACGCATTTGTGTCCCTACAAGTCGAAAATAATTTTATTTGTAATTTCTACACTACCGACGTGCGAGTTGTTCCCAAAAAACACACACGTGTAAATTTTGATAAAAATCAATATTTTTAATGAATGTGGTGGTTATATTGTGTGATTCATTGTATTATTATTGTACTATTATTAAAAGTTTAAAGAGCACAAGCCGATGAGAAAAATCTGTACGCGTATTTGTGGTAATTTGTCTTGATTTAACTAAAGTTACTCGCAAACTACTAATCATTCAAAAATCCTGTACATGAAATGATTTACAGGCCTGATATTGTATGAGAGATAACATAAAAAAGAGGTCATAAGTAACAATAATGAAAGTATAGGACGTCTCGAAAAACAATTGTTGAACTTACGTAATTTTGGAAAATTCAGAGGTTTTGATGGAATCGGAATCTTGCCTTTCTTTTAAAAAATTAAAAGAAAAAATTGAGCCACTTTGATAACATTTTGAGAGTCCTATGGATTTCTTATGAAATAACCCCAAAATTAAAATTGCTGACTTCTATACCAAGTTCAAGCTCAAAATTTTCTTATCTGCTTGAGTTTGCGTGATGAACACGTTCATTCCCACATTCATCCAGAAAGACATCATGGTAAAAACCTCTCTTTGCGGCTCAGGGATCGCCGAAACGAATGATATTTGCAAAAGTGCTCAGGGTATCAACTGAAGTCCCTTTGATTGGGAGGACCTGCTTTCGAGTCCCGACTGCGGCAGGATTTTTGACACTAATTAAATAGCTAGATGGAATTCAACCGCTGTCTGGAGGAGAATTCTAGCGATCGGTTGCTCTGATCGGTAGTTTTCCCTGGTTTCTCGGATCAACGCCACATGAATACCGGAGCAGTATCGAAACAAACGGGCCATGGACCGCGCATGGTCTTTCCTTCCTCTTCCTTATCCTATCCTCATCCCTTACTTACACACACGCCCTCACATGCACTTCACTATCACACTTGCCAGGGTATCAGACGGGAGCTTAGAGCTTAAAGCGGTGCCCCGCTGGAGGGAGATATCTTGTGGCGGAAAATCCCTGCAAACCCACGTAGGTCGGCGCCGGAACTCGCCAGCCTGTCGGAAAAGATCACTGCCACCTCCCGCGATGAAAACACTCATTACACTTACGGGAATAATGCTCTTAGACGTTGACGCGCCCCAAATTACTAATAAATAAATAAATAAATAAATCTCCTCTGCGCCCCACATAGTCAAAGAAAAGTAAAAGCAAGGGTGATAGTGATGCTTCAAGAGCTTGTATTTTCTCACATTATTTGTAAAGCTAGGCCATATTATATCACTACTTGAATCTGCAACAGTGTTTTCAACCAGCAATTTTTTTCTACGCTTGAATTGCAGCTCCGGTTCGTAGGTCTACCATGCCATTCTCAGTAACTACACCCCCAGCCTCACTGCATTTGCTTTTGCAATTTTGAAAACATCAGAGATTTTCATTGACATTGTTTAAAGTTAGTTTTCAAGTATAGATTTCATTAAGAAAACTAGTGGGGCTACAATACCATCTACCTTTTCTCATTATATGCAACGGCTCCGCAATGTTATTACATTATATGAAACTGTAAAGGTGTTTCCAAGCTGCCAAATGATGTTCTCCGAATTGAGATTCTGAGATCCTTAGAGTTAACACGGCATGCACGTTACCCCTACAACACCAGCTCCACAGCTAATTCACTCCTCCCCAAACATTAATAACTTGAATATTCGTATTTACAATTTTTTACTCGTAATTTATCAATTTTCACTTATATTATTTTATGATCAACGTTAAAAAAACAGATTTCATTCAGGAAAATAATTCGATCATTAATATTGTAGTTTTGCATGACTAATTTTTTATTTCCAGTTTTCGAAAAAACAGAAAGTTTGCCGAAAATGGGAACGCGCCATTTTCTAAAGTGTCATTTCCAATTTTCGAGGGAATGTAAAGAAAATTTGGAACCAGTTTCGAGATTTTTCTTACAAATTGCATTAATTTTAAAGGAGAAATTTTGCAGAAACTACTCATTTTCGAACAATTATACACGACATTTATTGATATTTATTTGAAGAACAGATTTTGTGAAGGAAAAATAATCTCTCTGTCTTTGCTGCAGCAGAAATGTGCAATTTTGCAGCAGAAGACTCGTATTGGGAAGACCTAGTAACGAAAAATTGGTTAATTGTTCTTATTAGTACTAAATAAGTTTCTCTAATTCATTTTCCTGTCAGAATCCATGTTTTGTGGGTCCTTGATATCAAAAAATTGAATGACGGCAAAACGTCTGGCTGTCCGTCCCTGCGTCTGTGCTCAACGCTAGCATGTAAACAGTTCAGACAATTTTCCCAAAGTTGATCTTCCTTGTTCAATTTGAAAGAACTCGAACCCTGAGACAGAAGTGGATAATTTGATTTTGGGGGTACTTTACATTAGGTCACAACATTCTCAAAATTATCTCAAAAATTACTACAAATTTTTATTAAAATGTTTCTTTATTTGTAGTAAAGGAAGGTAAAGAAAATGGCGCTTTCGGCGGACTTTGAGTTTTCAAGAATTGCAAAATATTAACATTGAAGAAGTTAACAAGTCAAACATTGACGATAGAGATTTTTTCACCAATGAAATCTGCTCTAAAAGAATTAAATCTTTAAATTTGGTAATGTACAATTTTTTAAAAAAGAGTAATTTTCGCGTAATTTCTCCTTGAAATAATGCAATTTATAAATATTCACAAAACCGGCCAAATTGTTGCTTTATTTTTCCCATTATATAGATTATAGGACGCTTAAAAATGACGCGGGTATAATTTGTCTTGATCCATTTTGTTTGGTTGAAGTTTTTAGTATCTATATCTAATACTTTATATCTATATTTAATATATATTTATTAATTGGTGGAATATTTCGGTCTTTAACAGACCTCCTCCATCTCAGCTTTTCCTTCCTTCTCCGCGGGTTCGAAGTTCGTAGGTCCTTCTCTGCCAAATTTCTACGTTTGTAGTGCTGTCGGCTACACTCACCTAAACTTTCTATATAGTTTGATTTGGGGAAAGGACTTTAATTAGGTACGGAAATGAAGAGACTTTAAACACACTAGTTGTCAGAGCCCCATCATGCCTCAACTCAAACATCCATTCGCGAGGTTGGTTTCGAACCCGCGGCCCCTCTAGCTGAGCTGCCGCCTTAGCGATCTCGGTCGCAGGTCCGCACTTCTCCTCCATTGTTTATGATTATGTTTTAGAAAAAATAACCTGGTAATACAAAAATCTACATTGTTTCAATAGTTTTCGCTCATCGAGTTCGTAAGGTAATTTTCATTTTTTTAATATTTTAAAACATTTAATAAAATATATACTTTTTTGTAAAATTCATTTACAGGGGATTAAAATATAATATTCTAAATTTTAAATGAGCCAAGCCTGGAACTTTTGTATTAAATACATTCGAATCTTGAAGTGGCATTTCCAATGTGCGCGTAAATTCTACTATTTGATACAAATAATCAGTTCTCAAATAACACAAACAATACGTGATCTTTCTTGCGAGGTTCAGAGATATGTTAATTCAGTAGATAGAAATAATGGTAAAGGCGGTTTGTATTCGTTTAACCATTTCCATCAATCTCCATTTTCGCACAATATATCCACATTTCAGAAACAGAAATGGGTAAAATAATAAAAATTACCCATTGGAAAATATTTCCTTAGGCTGCACATTGAAGAACAACCAAAACAACTCAAATGGATCAATCCGCGCCGTTGGAGACGTGGTGGCGGTGCGGAGAAAATTGAGTTGGAAGTTTCCACTGCGCTTCGTTAGTGAGTGAGCCGTTGAATACTATAGCCCTTCAATGGCAGCGATAATTCAACAGAATTGATGACCGTATAGTTGGCACACCCACTTATCAGAAATCAAAAAAGAATATTCCAAAATTCTGTACTAATTTTGAACTAATTTATACCCAAATTAAAAATTTTGAACCGACGCACATCAAAAGAAAAAATGGATAAGAGTGGGTGTGCTAACTTAACGTTAAGTCAGCGATTCCGCCCATGTATAAACTATGCGATGGAAAAACTAAAAATACCAGAATTTTGTACTAATTTTGAACTAATTTATATCTAAATTAAAATATTTTTAACGAACGCAGAACGTCAAAATGTACAATATTTAAGTGAGGACGCTATCTTAACATAAAGTCAACATCCGCATCCAGGAAAAGACCAACAAAAAACTATGAATACCAGAATTTTGTTAAAAGTAGAAAACAATAAAATTATTTCGTAGATAGAAACACATTTAAAGATATTATGATATATAGAACCGATAATAATGATGGAGATCTTATTTGCATGGCTACTCGTAAGTAGCTCGCTAACAGCCAGCCAATACATTTCAAGTCCTTTCAAGCAAATTCAGGCTTAATATTCAACTGATATAACCACAGGGATGAGTATAAGTCACTTTTGTACCGTGGCGTGGTAAGCGATAATTTGCCCAAAATGTATGGCAATCTTCATCCGTTAAAGCGTGACCTGCTTAAGTTGTGACGCACAGGATTTATCCAGAGGTTTTTCGAGTTTGGTATAGAAACCTGCCAACAGCAGATGAAATAAAGGACACTATTCCAGAACTTGCTGCAGATGACACTGAAAATGAAGTTTCAGACAGTGTTCGTGCAGTGAATTTTTTAAAGACTTTTATTTGTGTTCAAAAAATGGAAATAAACTTTCTCATAGAACTATAACGTGACTACTACAAAACGTCTGCGAAAAACACCTACCTTCAGTTTCCACCCACCATGATAAAATTGAAGTGTTGTTGTAACCAAATTATTTAAGAAATACGAATTTTGACTAATACTATTTATTAACAAAGAATTCGTAATTATGTTGATGTAATAAAAATAATTGTTTTGAATGATTTTGAGTTTTCAGAGACCATCAAACTTTCAAACTGAAATATCTCAAAAGTAAGTTTTGAGTAGTTAGCGGTTTTCTTTGTAAGAATTTTTATCCTCTTTAAAATACATTTGAATCATTTATCTACGCGACTTAAGGTTAAAGATCTCGAGAGAAAAACAAGTCAGAAAAATACCGGTTGTTTGGACTATAGGATTTAGCACGGGGCATTTAGTCTGAAAGGTCTAAAACTTGGGGATTTAACTAGTGCCTGGGTACATGCAACAAACTCAAAGCAATTTTTTAATAATCTTTATCCAAAATTTTTAAATTGGGTATAAATTAGTTCAAAATTAGTACAAAATTCTGGTATTTTTGTTTTTTTTATTTCATGTGTTTTTCTTGTGTGGGTATGCTAACTTAACGTTAAGTTAGCGCATCCACTCTTAAACGTTGTTTATTTTGATGTTCCACATCGGTTCAAAATTTTTAATTTGGGGTATAAATTAGTTCAAAATTAATACAAAATTCTGGAATATTCTTTTTTGATTTCTGATAAGTGGGTATGCCAACTATTCGGTTATACAGAATTGCGCAGATGGGTTGTGAACTGTTGGCGCCACTCGCGCGTGTGCGGGAGGGGGCGTGGCTCGAGTTCAGGCGCATGTGCGGCACCTTCGGACACCAGTGGCTGCTGGTGCCCCAACAGACAGGAGGTTGCACCTCCATCGAATGACGAAAATGTAATTTCCCAAATTCAAAATACCAATATATAGTAAAAATATAAGCAATTCAAATCAATTACAACTAAGTTAAATAAAACACTATATTGAAACACTACTTACATAGTTTTGTGCGTCGGGTCCGCGTAAGGCATATAGACATTCAGCGCACGTGTTTCTGGCTTGGATTTCCTCTGGGCACTTAAATTCGACTTCAGCACTTCGCAACAAGCACTATTGCTTCATGGTCACGTTTCACGCAAATAAAATTATTTTATTTCGAAAACTTCACTACCTGGGTATATTTAGCAATAATGAAAGATCTTCGACACACATTTGTATTCACAAGAACGTTCGCAAACTGCTGGCCCGCTGCAACCACACTGGCTTCCGCGACACACTGACTTCCATTCAGAACGGCCACCCTTACACAAATAACTTATCAAATGTACGTTTTGAATCAACAAACCTAATATCAAATTAAAACAAAGTATCCTAATATCATAAACAAAGCATTAAATATCGGCAATAATTGAACTTGTGTACTTTCAATAATAAGCGAAAATCATAAAACTACGTTGCAGTGAGCCAGACGAAGACAGAATATGGGTATTCCCCTGAGATTTCCTCCGTCATCGCGCAGCACTAGACAGCGGCAGCTGTGTGGTTGCCCAATCAAAAAGCCATATGTTCCCCGTGTTAAATCGAAGGGCCAAAGAGTAAGTACATGAAACCCATTAATACAGCCAAGAGCGTGGTGCAATTCCTGGCAAGGCATCAGACACCGGAGAGAACGCCAGTTGGACGCTCTTTGGTTTCGAAATAATTTCATTTACATTGATATTGGTGCAATATCTTGAAAATTGAACGTCATTAAAAGGAAAATGTATATTCCTAAGACATGAGATATTTTTCATTTTCTGGGGGTTGTGCAACCGTGCAACCTTAGCACGAGCCGCCACTGTCGAACACGCCTGCGGCTGCGTGAGCGCCCTCCAAGTTGACGTTTCGTGAATTCATTTGTGTTGAAGAACAAGCAGGGAAGTATCCAAGTTTCCTTGATTCCGGATTTCGCAGTAATCAGATTGTTTTATTTTCTAGATAAGAAGTCTACCTGAGAATATCTGTTCCCATCCGTGGTTTTCTTCGGTTCATTCCAGGCGGATGCCGGAACAGTTTCTGAAGCAACGCTATATTACTCGTTTGTTTTATGTTCGCAGACGGCAAAATGAGGGACAGCAAATGTTTTCAAAGTGGGTAACCGTGTACATACCTGAAAATACACAAATGGTTCCGATGTAATACAGCATATGACCAATGCTGACGCCAAATAAGACAGTCCGGGAAAAGGTGTTGATTTTGTAATTTCTGAGGAAAAATCGTTTCTTTAATTTCAAGTATTTTGTCAAAGATTAATAAAAACTGTATGTGACGTGTGGGAGGAGAAGAACTATCCTTCAGTGTGGGATAATGCAATCTGCCAATAAATTAATTACAAAGTATATAATGAACTATTACATCCAGAAAAAGAATAGATGATTATTAACATTAACAAAGATTTATGAACGAGGCAGCAGGATTATTTGGAAAGAGTCTAAGAACACTTTACAATGTGATGAAAGATGTGCGTAAAGCAGAACATAGTGACCAGAGAGTTTTGACTAAGTAAGAAAAAATGAATGAGAAACAAACAATATACATGATTCCAGCAAATATTTTGTGAAAACAAAAGATTTAGAATATTGTGGGATTAGGCGGGAAAGAGTACCCCCGGATAAGATGGTAAAAATTTCCCCTAAACCAAATGACTTATGAGTGGTTACATTAAAATTCTAACATAAAAATAATATCTTTGAAAGTTTTCTTAGCTCCCGTCCGCTGGTTTTAAAGGAACATGAGTTGCGGAAGTTTAACGACACGTCGAACTGGCAGACTGGTAGTCCTCGTAGCACATGCCGGACCTAGACACGCGAACAGGAAATGCACCACTGATCAGTAAAGTGGAGTTAGTTTGCTCATGCAACCTTTTGGGAACGCAAATAGATTTGAATACGGACACTGAGGTCACGATGTTACGCTCAGCACAGTGTCGTACACTATAGTTCACTGGTTATGACTCTCAACAATCGGTTCGAAAATAATGCGAACTATATGCTTAGGCGATTACCGCAATATTACAGATATATTTTGAGATGACATGCCCATTTGCGCAATTGTCGAGTTTGCCTTGAACATGAATTCAGAATTGCATTATGCAATAAATTATTACATGAGCAACGGCACATCCGTTCGCCACGGAGACTCGATCGACTCTAAAAATCTTACTGCTGCGCGAAGCAAGCGGTTTGGTATGTGATACTGGTCAGGACTAATCGGCCAATAAAATAAGCACATTTGAAATGTTCTGGAAGCTTCGAGAAGGCAAATCGCCTCAGGCAGTAAAAATCCGTGTGTGATTTGTCGAAATCTAGATACGCGGTACGTGGCAACCCACTGGCGGGATTCGCTGAATCCCGCGCGCCGTTAGCATACGTTGATTGCCAGGAACCGAGCCCAGGTAGTTTCCCACAAATCCGGTAATGCTTAGGAGCACTGAGTCTCTTAGTAAATAAAACTTTGCATTTGAGCATGATATGCGTGCTGAAATACCCTCTCAACAGTAACACAGTGAATTAGCATAATTACAGTATGATATATGTGACTGTTTTCCTTGGAATTATACATCCTTTTCTCACTCTCCCTCTCTCTCCTCTCTCCCTCTTTCCTCTCTCCTCTCTCTTACTCTCTCCCTCTCCCTCTCTCCTCTCTCTCCTCTCTCTCCCTTTCTCCTCTCTCTCCCTTTCTCCTCTCTTTCCTCTCTCCTCTCTCTCCCTTTCTCCTCTCTCTCCCTTTCTCCTCTCTCTCCTCTCTATCTCCCTCCCTCCTCTCTCTCCCTCTCTCCTCTCTTCCTCTCTCCTCTCTCTCCCTCTCTCCTTTGTCTCCTCTCTCTCCCTCTCTCCTTTGTCTCCTCTCTCTCCCTCTCTCCTTCTCTCCTCTCTCCTCTCTCTCCTCCCTCTCCTCCCTCTCCTCTCTCTCTCCTCCCTCTCCTCTCTCTCCTCCCTCTCCTCCCTCTCCTCTCTTCCCTCTCCTCTCTCTCCGCTCTCTCCTCTCCCTCTTCTCTCTCTCTCTCTCTCTCCTCTCAAAGTACTGCCGGAAGCTTTCGAGGAAAAGGTGAATGAGACATATGGGATGCGGGATTATCTCATTACTAGGTCCTAATGAAAGTGAAAGCAGAATGGGGGAAATAGGGTCGCGCGTGGTATGTGGCACGTTGTTTAAGGTATTGTGCCGAAATCTGCGACGGATTATTCAGAGGAGGTCACAGAAAAGCAATGAAAACAGCCGGCATCTGAAATATACATCCACTCTCTGGCGTCGTCTGACCTGTAGATATTCCGCGAGATGTATAATAAAGCGAAGAGGGTGACGCTTGTTTCTCGCGCCGCAGGATACAGTTCTTCATTTCGGGCTCTCTGCGCCTGGACAAGTGTCAGGACGACGCTCGTTAATGCTATGCAACGCCGAAACGATGCCAAGAAATTGGTACTCTATGCGTTGATGCCACCGAGCTTGTTTACGATCAACTGTCACCGCCATTGAACGCGTGGCGATATCACGTTTTCCCGCCGCAACCGATGGCCGGCTTTTAGCGCATTGGGGACTTTTCAAACTTTTAGCGCATCAAACTTTTAGCAATGGGACGCATCAAACTTTTAGCGCATTGGGGACTTTTCTACACGATTCTCCTGTAACTTATTTATCCGGTATTGAATATCATCAACAGACGAGAAACTAGATCCTGCAAGCTGCGATGACTCAGGGTAACGACCGTTGCTTCTGTATTATCTTTGACCGGAAGTTCGAATCCCAACGGTGGAATATTTTCGACGTTATTCGTTATTCGACGTATATCGAATTCACCCACTGTCTTCAGCAAAATTCTATTGGCCTGTTGCCCTGATCGGTAATTCTCCGTGCTTTCTTCGATCACGAACGAGTGAATGCCAGAGCAGTACTCTAACAAACGGGTCGCAGTTCGCGCCCGATCTTTCCCTACCCATATTTTCCCCACATCTCCTGCTCGCTGACACATATACAACTTTGCATTTTCATGCACTACACTAACACACGTATCAACTGTACCTCGCTGAGGAGATAACTGGTGACAGATAACTCGCAATATGACTTGTTGATCAGCAACGGATCTTGCGTTCCAGCGGAGGAGAAACATTACTACCTCGCGGTTGATTGATTTTTTGATTCCGGAGGCGTCAACTACTGAGGTCATTAGTCCCGTAATCGTAGTACATGCTTTTTCATCGGGAGGGGGCGGTGATCTTCCTCCGCTGAATGGCGAGATCCGACGCCGACCTACTGTCAACTAATGGAGGTTTTTTCCTCAACCAGGTTATCTCCCACTATCGGAGCACTGCCACAGCCGGGACAAGCTCTAAGCCCTTTCCGGGCTCTCCGTACGTGTAGTAGTGTAGAGCATGTTATAGTGTGTGTGTGTGTGTGTGTAAAGGGTGATAGGACAAGGAAGAAGAAGGAAAGATCGCGCGCCGTCCGTCGCCCGTTTGTTAGGGTATTGCTCCGGCATTCGCCTGGTATTGATAAAAAAACACGGAAAACTACCGATCAGAGCAGTCGTCCGCTAGAATTCTCTTTCAGACAGCAACTGAATTCAACCTAGCTGACAAGCTAGTGACGAAAACCCTGCCGCCGTCGTGACTAGAACCTAGAGCCTCCTGGTCAGAGGCACTGCAGTGGCATCAGTTAATGCACTGAGCCACCTCTCCCGGTCCACCTCCCGGGATAGAACATGTTCTACCCGTACAGGTTTAACCACCTTCTTAGTTGGCCCGCCCGGAAACAATACATATTTACTAACTTGCGTAATTACCTAGGTCTATTCTCCCGACCTACGTTGGTTCAGTTGCGGACTGCATGCGCTCACCCACCCATGTGAATAGGCCTACCCCGCGCAACAAAGCAACTGAAACAGGAGTCCCCGAGATTGCCGAGCTTCATGCGCATTCCGAGCGTCGGGTCGGGTCGCGTCGCATCGCATCGCGTGGGGTCGGCTAGTGTCGCGCAGGGTCGCTGGGGCCGGTGCGCCGCCACGCGATGCTTCTGGCTCGCGGCATCCGCCCCGCGTCATCGGAGGCCCGGCCCTGCCTTCAGCGCCTACGGGCGGGCTACGGGCCAATGGCGAATCCAAAGGGAGGCAGAGGGACCAGGGGCTTTTCTTCATTACTAGCGGACGGATTTTGATAACCTACAACATCGCCAAAAAATAATCAATCAATAAAATGCTACCGGGAGCGGTAGCTCAGTGCATCAACTGATGTCACTGCAGCGCCTCTGACCGGGAGGTCCTAGAATCGAGTCCTGACGGCGGCAGGATTTCCGACACTAGCTTTTCAGCTAGGTCGAATTCAGTTGCTGTCTGGAGGAGAATTCTAGCGGCCGGCTGCTCTGATCGGTAGTTTTCCGTGGTTTCTCCGATCAACACCAGGCGAATGCCGGAGCAGTACCCTATCAAACGGGCCACGGACCGCGCGCGATCTGTCCTTCCTCTTCCTTGTCCTATCCTCTCCCCTTACACACACACACACTTACACTAACATACACTACACTACCACATACTCTGGGAGACCGGTCGGAAGCTTAGAGCTTGTCTCGGCTGGGGCGGTGCCCCGCTGGTGGGAGAGTCCTGGTTAGGGGGAAACCCAACTAGACGGTAGGTCGGCGCCGGATCTCGCCATTCAGCGGGGAAAGAATACCGCCATCACCCGAGAAAAACATGCACTACATTAACGGGACTAATGACCAAAGCAGTTGACGTGCTCGGAATCGCGAAAAAATCAATCAATCAATAAAATGCTCTTAAAAGGTTTTTTAATGCCCTAAAAGCAAAGAAAAATGGCGTAAAAATATTATCAAAACCAGTTCGGATGAAAAACTCAAGATGTTGGATACGTTACTGGCGTAATCGAGGCGTATTCTATTCGTTTAAGTGAACTCAACATGCAAACTTTTGGTTTGGACTGTTTATTACCAGGAAATCTCTGTCTTAAGTTATCCCGAAATTCGCTGAAGCGATAATGATGCTGAAAGGCGTCGCAGGAACCTTAGATTACATACTCACAATTGCTGCCATTACAATTTCTGAGCGAAGAAATCGAAAAGACTACTCAGGAATTCTATGGAGAACATTTGTTGCATCTCGTAAATATTATTTGAAGCAAGTACCATTAAAATCGATGAAATCAGCAAAAAATGCATTAACAATTATGGGAAAAGTTTAAAAATGACTTATTAGTACAAATCAACGAAAAATTCAAAAACAATATTTCCTTTCGTCATAACACAAAATTAATTTCTGTACTAAACGGCATTGTTCAAATGTGAAAAGAAAAAATGACATTTCATTCAAATCCGTCCCATATTCATTACACTCCTAAACAAATACATATGCAAACGAATTACTTATAGAAAGTGTGCATCTTAATGAAACAATTTTCTCCTTTTTGTTTTATTTTTCTATTTTCATGGTCAATTCCATATTTTATCTCCAACCACTCCTCCATTCCCAATCCCTGATCCAAATTATGGGGGCATTAATCCCACAAATTAAAAATATTATAATGAACATGCTGCTAAGAATCCACAATATCTTTAAACAATTTGAAATAAATGGATTTGTTAAACTTGAATGCAAATGGCGTCAAAGGAAAGGAAATTTGCATCCGCCGCTATTTATCAACATATTGTATTCACGTTGCATGCCTAACGGCAACACACGTAGTAGGCCTACCTGTGAATACTCCACCATTCCATAATTGAAAATTCATGGCAACAACCGAAGGACCCAAACCGCCTCCAGTGGTGAAGATATAATAATAAAAGAAGATCTCGCTTCCCGAAGGACCTCTTTAGGCCTCATAAAAATGCAGACCTCCACTTTCATCTGCCATCACCCACTCTAATTCACACACACACACACACACACACACAATCCTGATGCACACCATTCTAATTCTAAAATTGTCAATATTGATTAAAATCTGAGGAATACGCCTTACGTATCACATTCGCGTGAGGTTAACCCAATAACTTATGTTTCATGTATGTAAACTGAAAATGTCCGAAAGGCTTTAGCCGAACGGATAGCTAATAAATTTTTAAAAATCTCTTAATCGGTTTTTTTTAAAATTTATTTATGGTTGCTTCGATGTCTTTATTTACATATTCAAGTTTGAATGGTACAAATGTGAGTGATTACCCATTAAGACGTTTGTACTAAAATGTTACATTACAAAGTATTGAGTTACAATTGAATACAAAGTATTTATTCGTCCATGAAGTGCCCTAATGCATTTAAACCTCTCATAACTATAAGCAGGTTTCCTGTATCGTCTGAACATATGTTTATAGTACCGAGTAATCCTGTTCTCTGATGTGGGTAAATATTGCACTCTATTAATGGGTGGAAAATGGCGCTCTCAGATCCGCATTTAGGGCATTTGTTTATTGGCGTTTAAACGAATTAATTACTTTCTTTTTTACTTACTTTCATTCAAATATACCTACAATATTCAGGTTAAGTGTATTAACTTCAATAATGCAGTTATATTTTAATTACATTTTTCTGTGTATCTATATATTTAAAAAAATAAGATATTCTGCCATGGCTTCGTTTAGAGCTTCTACTGAACCGATTGTAGTATTTTTTCCTTTAAATGAAAGAATGTGATCCCTAGATATGTCATCATATATTGTTTGTGTTGATTCATCAACATTTATGGTGTAAATTAATTAATTAAATCATTCTTTAATAGTACGTTTATCAATAGTCAATTGTTTGTTGTTTTTTTTTTTCAAAGAATGGCTGCTTCATGGTGGCGCTGCTTGATGCTTTATTTTGATTGTTGAGATTTGTTTACAATCCGTCAAGGTTTTGTTTCAGTGTAATAATTACATTGACAGTTTGCATGTTTTTGCTTTTGTGGAGTACTTTGTAGAGCACATTCGAACAGTGAGTTTTGCTCGGTTGTACTGAAGTAATTCACAGGTTATGTCGAATTCCGAATTCTTGCCCGCGCTCCCCAAAAGACGCAAACGTACATTAACTGGACGCAGGGAAAGAGAAAGTCAGCGTAGGTGCCGTGATAGTGAGGTCATTTCGTTTTCTGTTGGGCCGTTGTCTATGAAATGTCAGTTTTGTTCTGAATTGTACTTCCCATGTGAGAAAAAAGTCTGCAAACCAGTTTACTCTGTGTTGCTTAAATGGGAAAATAAGTTTACCTTCGAGCAGTATGCCAGAGGAAATCAAACAGTTGCTTATGGGAGATGATGACACATCAAAAAACTTTAGAAATAATAACCGTCAGTATAATAGTGCTCTTTCTTTTGTGTAATTTGGTGCCGATATTACATTGCCACCTGGTCATGGGCCATACGTGTTCAAAATTTTGGGAACTCCACATCACAGAATATCTTCGTTGTACCCTGAAGATCCACACAATGCAACGTATTGTAAACATTAGTCTGGGCACAGTATTTTACATTTATCTCAGATCTCACCGTTAAATTTTGACGGGTTCTCACTAGTTATTATATGTTTTTATATATGTTCTAAAGCTTGATTGAGTACACGTATACTGTCAATCATTACTTATATTAAGAAACAAATTTTGTTTACTTAAAGTTTTATAAAACATTATGAAATGCATAAATTATTTAATTTAATAAGGCTTTAATTGTTAATGTCTAACTTTTTTAGAGTGAAACATATTAAATGCCAAGTATTCTGAAGAATGTTATTTTGAAATGGATATTATTTTCTGTTGATAGGGACCTCCGACTGCCGGGAAGTTAGACTGCTGTTCACACTCTCATTCCTACCATGACTGCCGCAAAAATCTCTTTGACAAATCAACAATATAAGATACTCGTTCAATTCAGTATATTATATAGTCATCATGAGTTTCGTCTATGAAACTGTGTTAATAAATAAAATGAAGTTTAATGTAAGCTTCATATCATATTAGGTCTTATTCAAATTTCCAGCCATCAGAATCTGAGGAATTAAGCGACAATAGACTATAACTCGTAGTTTCATTCATAATTCTATAAATCAGTATTTCTCATATCAATTGAAATGATTTGAAAATATATCTTATCACATATAAATACCAGACACGGACTCGCTGTCTGAAATCTAATCTAATATTAATATGAGTTTTTAAAAAATCTTAATTTCAGAGCATCTATAGGCCCAGAAACATGGCATTCACTAAAGCAAGTAATATATCTAATATGAAATATTGTAGAAACAAGTGGACTCAAAAGGTTTAAATATTAATTACTGTTAAATGTCGGGGTGATGTCGATGAAATAAATCAAGTTGATGATACCCTCTAACTAGTAAACCGTGCAATGCGATACACTTTTTGCGCAAGATGCTAGTGTTATTCCTGATGGAGATGGTGTGAAATTCAGAACTACCTCGCCTATCAACAAGAAGAAAAAACATCTACCTCATTTAATTATGTGTTTCTTATTAATTTATTGAAATCCTCGTAGAAAAGTGAATGGGTAGTATATTGGTATATTGTCAACTAACAATCGCCGTAAATATACAACATTGTGAATCATCAAAGTAAATTAAGACAATAAGGAAAACCTTGTCTGTGATATATATGTCAATTCTAGTAATTGTATCCACTAGATAATGTATTTCAAGTAACTTTCATTATCACCCGTCTCTTAAAATATATTATAATAGGTTAGAATATTATAATATAATTGGGAGATCAATAAAAGCTAAAATAATATGCAGTAAATATAAAATGTTAGTTACTGTAATTTTTTTTAATACTGACTTAAGATAACAGTGAAACCGAAAATACGGTAACGGGAATGTTTGTCAACTTTAGACAGAATATTTTAGTTTCGAAATGTTTTGAGAGTAACGAATCAATAACTGATTCGGATAGCTTTTTTTTATAGGAAATTGCAATGTTCTTTTATTTGTAAACTTCGTGTAAAGCAATGCAGGGAACATGTTTTCAGTAGAAACTACAATTTGTGGATGCAAGAAAAGTGAAATATCTCAAGAATCGACGTTTTCAAATTATATCAAGAAACAATTTTAGAAAAAACTAGTAAAAATTTTATAAAACGAATTCCCACGGGGTTTGAGCGCGAAAAATAGGTCTCTTAAGAATAAAAACATTTTCCTTCAAAATGACAATTTTTGGGATGTTATTTTGCGAATAGCGACGTAATGTACCTCTTACAAACACAAAATGACAGGTTGAAACAATTTAGAGATGTTGAGGACAAAGCTTAACAATGAAAACCCCGTAGACCTCACGAAGACGTAAAAAACAATCAATAACAAACGGATGAGCAGACATTTCACGCTTCATAAATGGTCCAAACAATACGCCGTTAAGTCGTTAGTGAACTGGAAATAAGGGAGTATTAACTGAGCCATCCAGGCACGACAGCCAAACGTACGCAGAGGGAGTTAATTAAAACGCGTCGATGCGTTGCAGAAAGCAAACGTAAGACTCAACGCTTCGTTTAAGAATAACGTTCTAGTAAATTTACAACCGCATTCAATTGGTAAGAATATTGATATAGCGAGAGGGATTGCATTCTTAAATGCAGCATCGAGGGTATTAATTTTCGGTCAATTCCTGAGAACTGAAATAACTTCCAAAATATCACTTGCAGCGATAGTGATATATTACTGATTTTAGAGCTGTATTATTGAGAGGGGAAGCAGATATTTTAAACTTTAAATCAAACATTTTTCCTTTACAAACGCATCGTACAGTTTTTGGCGTTATGTGAATAAATCTCATCTAAAGAAACCTAAAACTAAAAACATAAGATGCGTAATTTTATCAGAAGGTTATGGATACATTTGTCGAACGCTCGTTGTTTGACCGGCGCAGAACTTCCCTAGTTATGAAAAGAAAGATTTCGTCTATCTCGTCTTTATTTTTACTTGAGAATACATGCTTACTTACCATTGCATATTTCATTAAAATAACCAAGGAAGTGTGTTCTTACTTGTTTATCGTGTGCTCTATAAATCACGAGACATTCAACGACAGAATCTCATAATGTTGGAGTGAGTTCAGAAAGAGTTTTGCGCCTTGGTGTCATGTCTTATGCAATATGGCAAAATAGAACGCAAAGCGCAAAAAGAAGACTTCGCAGATAACCAAAGATGCTTATCAGCATTATACACTAATTCACATATGTGATATTCATTTAAGATGCTCTTTAATGGATTTTAGAGCATCTTAATTAATTTTAGAGCATTTTCTTTATTAGCGCAAAATCCTACGCGTTCGACTTGCGCCATACTCGACACGGCATCCATTTTGAACAGATTGGTGTAACTTAACTTAACAGTCTTGCGCTATGAAGTGAAGTGTAAGATGCCTTACGAGTAAGATTCATTATTACATTTCTTACATCAGAAGGGAGTTCAGCGCAACGCGTAAGGTTGCGACGTTATGCACTAACAGTCACATGACGCACCTTGAATTTATAACGTCTTACCCCCAGGCCGAGGGTACAATTTTATACCTACGTAAAAAATTAATGTCTGTAGTAATCTCTAAGGTTACCTTACAAATTGCCAAATGGCCGCCGGTGAACAGATTCTCGTGTGTAAGGAGTTGCAATTTCTTCTTACCCGCATCCACAATTCTGGAAATTATTAATGGAAAATGTTGGAAATGTGGCAGCTAAAATTTCGCTAAAAAGAAGATGACATCACATCTTCGAATTATGGTATGTATTATATTCATAACGAACGCTGTTATTCCCCATATTCTTAAGAAAATCTAATTCAAAATCTGAGAGTTCATAGTCATCTTGCAGGATTAGAAAATCTAAAACTTTTTACAATTGTTAAATCACCATTGGACATTGTTTCTTACATCCTTATAAGGTCGTTATTCACACGACCAATAGAAATTAAGGATATCACTTTGCACCTGGGGTTAAAACTGTCCAGTCGGGTAGCTCGTAGTGCAAGCAGTGAAGACGTTACCAATGTGATAAACCGGTTCAGGTGGCTCAGGGCATCAGTTGAGTCACTGCGGGGCCTCTGACCAGGAGATCCAAGGGATCAAGTCCCGACGGTGGAAGGATTCGACACTATACTACTTTTTTTACGTGGCATCTCAAGGTCACCCGCGAAAGAGGAAGAGGGAAGGCAGACTCCAATGTGGAGCTGCAACGTCTCTACGTCTCAGACTTTTACGGCTCTCTATTGGAGACTGCCTTCCCTCTGCCTCTCTACCTTTCCCTCGTGACCTTGAGACACCACGTTAAAAAGAAGTATAGTTTGATAGCTAGATCGAATTCAGTCGCTGTCTGGAGGCGAATTATGGAGGCCGGCTGCTCTGATCGGTAGTTTCCCGTTTCTTTCTGTGATTAACAGCATAGCTCTGAAGAAGGCCACAACATGATAGCCGAAACGTCAGCTCGATCGACTGTGACGCGGCTCATCCCAGACAGCCTAGTATCAAGTGTCTCCGGCCGCGGAAGCGTACGTATCCAATTTAGAGCTTTCCCGACTGGGGCGATGATCCGCTGGTGGGAGATCCTCCACTCCACCCGTGGTGAAGAGAGAAATCCTCAGCAATCCGACGTGTAGTTCGGCGCCGGATATCATCAAGCGGGAGGGGAGAAGGTCATCGCCACCTCCTGCGATAAGAGCATGCACTACATTTCCGGGCAAAATGAAAATAGCCGTTGACTCGCCCGGAAACACGAAGTAATCAATTGACCAATATGCTAAAACTTGCCTTTGGCCCTTCAGCTCACGCGGCACGACGCGCCTCCGCGACGTTTGTTTGCCCCAGCGGCGCTGCGCCCTTCGCCATCTGGCGGGTTGAGTCGCGTCACCGCCGCCACCGCCTCCGCCGTCGCCGCCGCGGGCCGCCCTGCGTCGTCCGCCATTAGCTTAATCCATGCGAGGGGCGCGGCGCCGCCGGCCGCCGGGGATGGCTTATGTCAGTGGCTGGAATGCGCGACGCGGGGCGCGACGGGACGCGGCGGGGCGACGGGGCACGCGGGGGGACGAGGGGGCTCAGGGGGCGGCGTCCCCGGTGGTTTGAGGGTGAAGCCTGTGACGTCTCTGTCTCGAGTTCCGGGTCAACGGTATGACGCTTTGCTCTAATCCTTCGCTGTCCACCGAGAAATCTCGAGTCATCGTCACGACTACCGCCGTTTCTGTTTCTCGGAGGTCCCACTTGTATGAGTCATCGATTGGCAGCATCTTCTGATGATTACATTCTGACTTTTTTTTGTTCTGAATAACGGTATTTATAGAGGAACGTGCCTCACCTTATATATATTTTATCATTTTTTTAAAATAAGGGCTTCATACTTTTGGAGATGATGGTATAACTTGATGGGATGCAGGGCCGTTTTTTTGGGTGTGTCTCTTTGATTCCTTTGGGATTTTGAGCTCCTCTGTGTTCCGTGCGATGGGCAATTTAGGCAAGGGCGGCGACGAAAGGAGCAGAGCCAGCACCGCAGGGCATTGGCGAGGGATTTTGTCTCCAGTGCGTTTTAGAGTACAACGGTGCATTCGCGCCACGACCCCCAATCAAGGACGACGCTCCAAGGCATTGGTTCTCCTTTTAACGGTCTGTTAGTTCGTGCTCAAAAGCGTGAAAATTTCCCGTTACGCCTTGTGACCATAAGCGATTGTTAGGCTTGTGAAATTGACGTTATATTGATACAGTTAGCAAACAAAATTCAAACATATTTATATGTGAAACGCGTACACTAGAAAGTGATTACTAATAGTAGTGACCATTGTTGACGATCACTCAATCTCTAAAAATTTCTATCATGTACCGCTTAGCACTTCAGAATCACTTTTCCCCCACAATATTTCGTTTCATCATTACTATCATCATCATCGTATTATTATTATTATTATTATTATTATTATTATTATTATTATTATTATTATTATTATTATTATTATTATTATTATTATTATTATTATTATTATTATTACTGCTGCTATTGCTACTGCTACTGCCACTCTCACTGCCACTGCCATAATAATAATAATAATAATAATAATAATAATAATAATAATCACAGTAATGATATTTGGTGATGGTGAAACGCAAAATCTATTTCAGATTGCAACGCGATTTCTTAGCAGCAGATGCAGTGCCTATGGGTACATTTGCAATATTTTGCGCAAAATATGAGATGTTCCCATTAACGCGGTTTTTTACTATCCAGTCTTTAGTATGAACTGAAGTTTGTCGTCAGCATAACAGCAGCAGTCGAAAGCAGACCAGCCCTGAGGAAGACCAGGAAAGATGGTCGAAACGTCGGCAACACAGCCTTCAAAGCGGCGTCACCCGGGCAGCCAAGATCATTTATATGAACTGAAAATTTGTACCAGTGCTTATATAAATATTGCAGAATAAATCCAACACCTCTGACAACTCTCTCTTTATACACTCGCTCTTGTATTTAAGTCGTTTCTCTGTCTTCTTGTTTACGTTGTTCTGATGGCAGTCACAGCTACATGTACTAGTAGACACGTTTGTTTTTCCCACTCTGGAATATACGTGTGGTTTGTTAGCTGTCATTCGATTAGATGTATTTGTTGGTTATGTAGTATTGTACACAGTACAATAAAAGTAACAAGTTTTGGTGAGTGTTCGTACTACTTGGAGCATGTGTTTGAAATTTTGAGGGCGTAATGATCTACCATTGGAGATAGCTCCAGACCCTATCATGCTTTTCGCGTATTGTGTTTTGTTTTTTTAATATTTCGATCGAATAGCACACACTGAATTTCCTTGAATGTCTTAAATATGTTCTGCGGTGAATTTTAAACTGATGAGTATGTATCGTCGTGGGTTGATCTCCAGTAAATAGTTAGTATTTTTATGTTCCAACAAGTTTGAAGTTCTGGAAGACAAATGGAATTAGGGAAGTGTCAGAGAAACGAGCTTGTGTCAACATGTGAAAGTTCTTGCGGCTCATTACAAATTCCTCGCGAACCGGCGGATATTTTTCTTGCAGAAACTCGCGCCGAAAAACAAATTCTCTAATCCCTTCACCATGAGGATCACACCAGCTGCGTTCCCGCTAGCTTCGCTGCACTATCGACACAGTCCTCAACACTATCCGTCACTACAGTACCGGCAGCGTATAAGCGACACTGGACAGTCCTCTCGCCACGTGCTGTGGTACGTCATGTGACCTGCTCTGAAGCATTCAGCTTGCGAGGATTTGTTTGAAATGATTGAAGGCGTTGTCATTGTCAACAATATTATTTATTTCAATAAGAGCAACTTTCGATGGCTTAGCCATCATCATCAGTTTTCTGATACAAGAAAAATATAAAATTAGAATTAACAGAGTTACATAATTTAAAAAACATCTTAAGAAATGAAAGGAGAAGAATTAAAGAAAAGTAAAGAATGAAAGAAAGAAGGGGGCGAAAAGTTAGATTTTTATAATATAAAAATAATTGACAATAAATTTTTATATAAATATAAAAATTAGAATTATTGAAATAAATAATATTGTTGACAATGACAAGACCTTCAATCATTTCAATTATGTAAATGTCAACTACAACTCACCACTAAACCAATATACGAGGATTTGTTTACTTTCTTACGGCCAGAGTTCAGCGTTGCCGCTCATCTGACTCACAGGAAGTCGCGGAGGGGTAAGCTTTGGTTTTGCCGAAAGTTATGATCATAGTATCAAGACATGACAGCCTGTTAGTAAGTGTTAATGTTTTGAGATTTAATTTGTGTGTGATGTTGGTGATGCTATGTGCGTAGTAATGTGTGGCAACAGCGAATTGAACTGTCAAGAGTCGCTTATACGCTGCTGGTACTGTAGTGCCTCAACCGATACCGCAGAGCCGACCGACGCTTCACAACAGTTCCCACAACTGGCTTCCCAGGCGCTGTCGCTGCCCCTCCCCCGTCGGGTTGGACCCTCCTTAGCGACCGCCCCGCCGCCTCCGTCTCTGCCGATCTCATTTCTTAACTGGCGTGCCGCAGCCACAGCACAAGCGGTTCTTTGCATCCGGGCGCCGAGCTGTTTGGACGGTTTTGTCGATCGGGTGATGGATGTGGCGGCGCGGCCATTGAAGCAGGTACCCGACCCCCACGCGCCAGCCCCCCCGCTGCCCCCCTCGCCCCGGCGCCCCACGGCCTCGCGGCTCCTTCGCCCCGAGCACCTGGCAGCACAGGGGGAGACTTCCTGCGGAGCCGGCTACCGCGATGGTGAAGAATGGCCCCTGGACCGCACGCGCCGCCCGCCGCCCGCCACCCACACCGCCACCCACGCCGCCGACCGCGCCTCCGCAGCTCCACAATGCATTCCTTCCGTTGCGGCACGACAACTATTCGCCGGCCAGATTTCTTTTTCGTCGCGCGCATTCGACGTTGCGGCACAAGAATGAGTTTGTTTGGTTATGCGCTTTAGGGATACTGAGGACTTACTTGGCAGTATCCTTAGGACTCGTTGTGCCACCAGGTTGGTTGCTCAATTAGGGGAGATTCCAAAGGCGCGGTGACTTCTTCACGGTCTTCGCGTCGCGAAAATGTTAAGAGAGGGAAACTATTCACTTGTGGGATGGTTTCCACGTGACATTATATTTGAGAAAGAATGCACGAAATACTACGGTGGTGGAAGTGACATACAAAACATGCAGGTAGGAAAACATTTCAATATGAAATAAATGGCGCACTGGTCACTTCGCACCCCCTGGACTTCGAGAAGTGTGACCGGCTTTGAAACTATTTCTATTTCAGAAAAATCATGTGGACTTCCACGACCAGAAATCTTTTTGTGCTTAGAAAGTTAAAAGAAAATAATTGTATCATGAATTATTTCAGAATGTTTGACTTCTATTATTTGACTTTTACGTTGTTTCCGATATTCTAGTAAATGATATTTTTTTGATAATAGTCTACGAATATGATCTTGAGGAGAAAAAAGTTGTCTGGGGGCGAGGTCTCTCATGTAACTTAAGACAAAATATTCTCATAACAATCTACTGTTGCAATACTACCGCAAATGTTTTCAAACGCAATATTTTAAAATAACTTGTTTAGTTTTGGGCAAGTTGATATCATAATTAACAGTGAGTTATCAACATCCTGATGATCATTCTGATGGTCAATTGGAACAGTGTAAACGTTCTGACTGCTTTATTGGTGGGAAATTGCCGCAGCCGTACAAAATTAAGCTTTGTAGAGGGTTTGCGTGGTTTTAATTATATCCTGGAAAATGAGAACGCTCATTTTGCAAAAAGCAACTTTCCCATGTTTGCACTTTTTGAGAATATAAATAGAACCTTTAAATACCTGGTTTAGGGAGATATATTTGATACACCATGTTATTATGTGGTAGTAATATATTTGCACAATACGATTGGTAATTTTCACGTGTCTATGAGCATGGGAATAATTCCGACCAAGGTTTTTTGTACCTGGACTGACTTTTTCTGCTTGAAATACGCATCCTATAATAAACATATATATATATATATATATATATATATATATATATATATATATATATATATATATATATATTTTCATTTCCTATCATGAATAGCCTTCTCTTCAATATAATATATGTGACAATGTATAACAATCAATATTTTTCTTAATATTAGGGACAATGAAGAATACATTATTTCTTCGCATTACATCTTCATGAAAATTGCATCTTCATTGCAAGTGTTTTTAAGAAAAGCATCCATTATCTGCCCCAAATAATATTCGTAATAATACGAAATATATCCGTAATAATTCGTAATCCAGGTAATAATATTCCGTGGAAATTCATTTCTGTTTTCTTAACAGTATTACCTTAATTCACCACGGAGTTGTATTTCGTGATTTTGAGAGTTCTCATATTTCAAGAGTACTTTCCA
The DNA here is from genome assembly GCA_011170035.1 of Teleogryllus occipitalis. Taxonomy (NCBI): domain Eukaryota; kingdom Metazoa; phylum Arthropoda; class Insecta; order Orthoptera; family Gryllidae; genus Teleogryllus; species Teleogryllus occipitalis. The sequence goes on from BLKR01002834.1 coordinate 96,934, forward strand.
CTACCGCACTTTTCTCAACATTCGCAGGTAGAGGAGTGTACAGTCTCCGGAGCAATCTCATGATGTTCCAAGCCAATTCGGTCGTGCATTATATATTTACTACAAGCTAATCCGTAATTACTCTGCGCTGCAGTCACGTCTGAATTATTCATCGGCTGCTGCAGTGTGCATGCAGCACCAATCAATCTGCAATCCCAGTGATTAAGAACACTTCATTTCTCTTTCTCTCGTAAAAAGGCACTAATTTTGTTAGTTTTGGAATGCGTTAACAATTTTTGATCGGCGTCAATAGAATTCACATAAACGATTATTAGTATGTGTTAAAAAGTGAAGTTTACCACATCATGCATTGAAATTTCATTGTCATGTGTAATCCACATTAAAGAGTTGAGTAGATGGTCAACTTTTCAATATATTATTATCTTCAAATAAAAATAATAGGATGTATGTATCTATTAAACATTACATGTGTAACACATGAAGTTCTAAAATCGAATCTTGATTAGAATTTTCGAAATTGATTCTGCAACGAGATTTCTTTTATTTGATATGTTTGGTAATATCATCATCTACGAATAATATAGAACTAAAACAAATATGATGACGTAAACGTAACAATCCTTTTAAATAAGATTTTTTCGATTGGATTTTATGAGAGTGCACTCTGGTTCTTGTTTTTCTTATTTTGCCTTTACTTTTACATGTTCATTCTTTTTTGATTTGTACGAAAGGTGTTCCCTAATTCTTTCTTCACGTAGGATATGAAAAAGATCCATCAATGCACTGCGGCACTCAAATCGAAGCTTCATCCAGAAAGTTTATTCTTTTCAAAACCGACGATCGAGTTTCGATTAGAGGAATATGAACTGAAAGGTGGAGAACACTGAAGTGTCGTAACGAATACTCTAAAAATTTAATTTTTTCGAGACGTTGGTCGACTTGTCTACCATTTCAGAATCCTCCAAATTAGTAACCCTCGCGATGAGGGTTCTCTTTGCTGCGAGGTTTTCCGAACCAGCTCACGGGCAATGATGGAATTATGTGGCTCATAGTGATGACACAACGTTATTTCAATGAAGCGATCTCGCGATGAGGATAAAGATAGCCATCCTCAAAATGCGTTTATACCATCGTCATCAACACCACAACATTTTACACATCAAATTTCATCTCCTCCATTATCGTTTTAACAAAGTTTACTGATCTCAGCACTCATCCTACCTGATCACTACTATCAGCAATACAACTCCATTCTCCAACCCCTTCATCACTATATTCACCGCAAATCTATCGACAGCACCGCCTTCGTACCACCTCTTTCAAAAACAGCACGCTCAATTCCAATAACGGCACTTCTCTCTCCACCCGTCCTCGCGTTGATAAAGTGGAAGAAGGGAAGAAAATGTGGCATAAGGCGCAATGCCGAATCAGTGAAGGTTGCTACTTCCCACCGAACGGCGGAATGGGCCTCAAGCGAATGCAACGTGTTGCTACAGAGACAAATTGAATAAAGCAGAACAAGAAAAATAAACATGTGTGAACGCGACCACTAGCCTGGTGGGCATGAACAGAAAGCTGCTAACAGCATATCCCATCTGCAGATGGGACTCATTGATAATTGGGGATGAGATGTTGACGGGCACATTTGTTGGATGGTTGAAGAAAGAAGCGGAGTGACGAGAGAAAAAGCAGTATGACGACAGGACCGTGCGAGAAACTGCTAGTACAAAGATCGGGGAAGAAATCTGAAATGAATGGAAACAGTTATAACGAGAGAAATATTAACAAGGACACTCGTGAGTGCAACTGTAAAGATGAAGAAAAAATGGAAGAAATTGAGACTCTGAACTACGGCTGCAAGAATATGAAACCATTACGGAGCCACCGGTCACGAAAAGACGTATGCACACAAAGGTAAAAATAAGAGTGAATGCAGGACAGTCGAAGTTAAAGTTGGATGAATTGGAAGTTTTAAGGGCGATGTATAGGGAGCATTGAAGGAATCAAGGTCGATGGAGAACAGATGTGGAAAGATGGAGGATGAAGGACTGTGAAGAGTAGCAGCTGGTGGTGAGCCCCGAACGCGGGAAACGAGCTCCAAAGGGGGAGGGTGGATGTTGAAGCGGGGAGCGAAGCTGTGTGGGGGTGGCGGGCGTAGACGGCGGGAGGTCCTGGCGGGGGTGGCAGCGGGGCGGGGCGCCGCCTGGGCTCGGCGCCGGCGCGGCGTCAGCACAAAATCTCCCTGGAAGACGGATCGGGCGCCGTCGAGCGCTGGGACGCACATGTTTTCTTTGGCGCCGCGGGGAGCCTCTCGCGGCTGCGGCGGACGGCGGGCGGCGAGCAGCAGCGGCGGCGGGCAGGGGTGGGAGGTGGATGGTGGGTGGCAGCGAGCAGCAGCGCGGGCAGGGGGTGGGAGATTGTGGACGGGGGCAGGATGGTGTTGGGCGGCGGTGAGCTAGCAGCGGTGGCGGCGGGCAGATAGTTGATGGCCGATGGGCGGCGAGCAGCGGCGGGCTGGGTTGGGAGGTGGTAGGTGGGTGGCAGTGACAGCGACAGCGGGAGGAAATGGGGGCAGCGAGCAGCGGTGGCGGACGGGGTGGGAAGCGGTGGGCGGCGGTCGGGGGTAGGAGTGTAGGGGGCCGGCAATGACCAGCGGTGGCTGACGGAGGGTGAGAGGTTGTGGGCGGCGGGTGGCGGTCGGCAAGCGGCAGCGGCGGTCAGGGGTGGGAGATGGATAGGGGTGGCAGCGAGCAGTGGCGGCCGGCAGAGTTGAGGGAGTAGGCGACTGGTAGCGAGCTGCTGCGGTGGCGGACGGAGGTAGGAAGCGGTGGGCAGTGCTCGGGGGTAAGCATGTTGGGCGGCGGGCAGCGAGCGGCGGTGGCGGGTGGAGGTGGGAAGTGGTGTGTGGCGGGTGGCGAGTTAGCGGCGGTGGATAGAAATGGGAGTTGGTGGATGGCGGACGGCAGGCAACGAGCAGCGGTGGCGAGTAGGGATGGAAGGCGAGTTGGAGGTGTTTCGCGGCGGGCAGGATTTGGAGACGTTAGGTGGAGCTGTAGACGGCGAGCACTGGGCGGCAGGCAGTGGGCGAAGGGGGGGGGGTATTTGGCGGCGGGCTGCAAGCGACGGTGGGATGTGTTGGGTGGCGGGGAGCCCCGGACTGCGAATAGTGGGCGACGGGTTTCGTCGAAGGTTTTGGGCGGCAGCGGAGAATATCAGAGCGGGGAAGGATTGGGTGGAATGCAGCGGCGCAAGGAGACGACAACTGAGGAAGAGATGTACGTAAATGGCTGACCGCGGTAGCTGTGGTGATGAGAGTGGTGATGGAAGCGCACACCGCTAAAGGACAACGTAGGGCAGCTGATGCAGATAGACTTTAGTCAGCTAGTAGTAGTCTGCATACGGCAGCATATATTGGTGTCGGAGGAGGGGTTGGACAGGCAACAGTGAGAGTGACTAATTTACTGACTCTGGGCAGGATTAAATTGTGCCACGAAACTGCAAAGAATAGTTTGTTACAGCTTGGCGCAAATTGTGGAGGACGCAAAAAGTGACAGCCGGTGCCTCCTGCAAAATGAAAGGAAATAAAAGGTTGGGTGAAACGAGTAAGGATCATAGCATGTACTGAGTATGATACTAATAAATAGAAATTTAAAATATCTTATAATATTTGCTATGTAATGAAAATGCTACACTTAAATATAGAAGTATGAATCAAAAAGAAAGGAACTGTAGCAGCGTGTATACTTGGGTAAATGTAGAAAAGTAAATAAAAGAGGAAATGAGGATAAAAAAATATGCCCAAACACAACACTATTTTCTCATTTAAACTATTCTCAATCATGTACCTAAAATTTATCTCATAAATGGTGTGGTGATAACTTTTACTTTGGTCGTCTTGTAAGTATTAAATAAATTATTTATTATCTTCATAAATAGTATAACAAAGTGTTATAAGGAAGTAAAAATGTACCATCTCAAGGCAAAAGATTCAAACAACTATTGCGGTGCAGCTCCGAAAATACGAAGGGGAAGAGCACAAAAGGAAATTATATAACATCATTGTTAAAAGGCAGTTAACAAACTTTTTAGTAGACATTTTAAACATTTCCTCATTTTCTTTCATTAAAATATTTTCTGTTCATATAGAACCTAAGTCCCAAAAGTGCATTATTACACTTCCTTTCAGTGTTATTCTAGTTTATATCGCTGGGAATTCCACACAAGCCCTATTCACCATTCACTCTACTGATGTAACCCCCGACATTTCTGCTCCGCCTTGCCAGAGCTCCCTGTACTGTTTAACTCTGCGGTGACAACACTATCCTCCGACGCCCGCAACTCCACTCTGCACTACGCCTAGCAGCAGGGTCTCTCTGCAGCGAGCGGCGGAGGGGTGTAATGGCCGGCGGCGCTGCGGCGGGGCGGGTGAGCTGAACGCTGCGGCGAGGCGGGCTGGAAGGGGGCGGCGCCCGGCCGAGGGCCCGAGGTCTCATATGAAGGCCGCGCCGCCCCTCGCGCAGCGCGTAAGCCCGGCGCGCCTTGACCGGCCCCGAAGCCTATTGTCCACCCATACGAAATTGGAGATACGACGAGCTTCATAAAAAGCATCTGAAAAGAGGGCGACAAAAGTAGTGGGGGCTCGGGCCGAAGCCCGGGCTTACGCAGCGAAGCGCCCGGCGCCATCTCGCCCGGCGCCTTCGCGACCCCTCTCTCGCCTTCTTCGGCCCCTCTCGTCTGTCCCGCCCCTTCCCGCCCCGCCCCGCCCCGCCACGCCACGACCGCTCCACGGACCCCGCGCACTTTCGCGCGGCTTTTGTTTGTTTCGTAGCGCCGCGCCCGCCCGGGTGGGTACCCCGCAGAGCAATACTCGATCAACCCGCCACCCAGCGGTCACCGCTGAAGACAGCGCCGAGCAAACAGAACCGGTATCATCTATGCGCTATCGTGGCGAAGAGGCGTCAGTAGCTCTTTGTGTCGTTCTACGGTCCGCCGACTCTCGGGAATAGAGGCTTAGAAACCCTCCCACTGGGGACGGCAGGCTTCACAATAGCGAACCGATGTAACAGGGATAAGTGGAGCTAGAATTAGAGCGTGCCGCGACCAAAATATTGATTCTTCACGCGCCGCCCCCTTTCGAGCGGGCCTTTTTTCTCCCGAGGGGCTCAAGCCCTGATGCGGATCGGATGCCGCTGAAACAATTTTTCAACCGTCGAGATCTTCTGCTTCAGGGAAACGCTTATGATACGGAATCAAGTATAGAGCGGAAGAATTGGGGGCGAAGAGAGCGTGAGAAATTGGAATTGGAACGTCTTTTGGAACGAGACGGTTATAAATGTATGAGTCACTCGCGCTAAATCGACTGTTTACTGCTGAGACTGCAATAACTGGTGGAATTGCATTTCTAACATTGCTGCAACGTGATGCCAATATCTAGGAAAATATTTGAAGTAAATCGTGAGATTTGAGATTGGATGGAATAATTTGCCATCAAGAATGCCGATATTTCTGGTGGAAATGTATTGGGGAACATTAAGAGATACACATGCTGTGTTAAGAATTACTTGAAATCTTATTTGTCATTGTTAAGTATCACAACGAAAAGTGCTGTTGCGTAATATCGTTATGCGATTGTATAAAATGGTGACTTGCGCTGATTTAAAGGCTCTTTAAGGAATATCTTGCTGGTATTCTGGTAGTTTGAAATACGAATGTATCACGAGTAATTGTTGTGTAATATTGCTTCTTTTAGTGACTTAAAGTTATATTATCATTAATATTATCATTAAACGTGTAAATTATTATCAGTAATGGCAAGTTGATACTGAAATTCTAAATCGTCTATGAACAGCTTGTTATCCTCAATTCTGATTGTGCTCAGTAATTGGTGCTGCTGATTTCATTCAAGTGCCGCAAACTACATAAATTCTCCATTAATTTCTAAAATCACCTTGCGAGTTCAATTTGAGGAAACATTTTGTATAAAATATTAATCTTAAGGTTCTCATACTCTTAAGGGAAACTTTTCAGCCAAGCCACTTTCCGAAGTTACATACTTTAGAGTTAATCGAGAAATTTCGGGAGGAATCTATATCTCGTAAGCAAACGGGCATTCTGAAAAGTTCATTTAATTGTTGATAGTCCTATAATGAAGTACATATACCATTATTACAGTAATTATGAAAATAATCTAGGAAGTACTGTATCTTAAGAATTCCAAACCACACGTTCGTGGAATTTAATGAAATTTGTATATTTTGTTCTTGTTTATTATCAAGTATAATTATTTATAATGAATAGAAACTAGAGTACAACAATAATAATTGCCTCATATACGTATTCGACTAATAACATTTATACTCTTTTCTAAGAGTATTTCCACAAGTAAATAAAGCGCATATAAAATGCGTTTTCTCCCAACACGAGGTAAAGGCCATCAAGACGCACTTTCACGGGAAACGATATGGCAAATACTCCCTTCGTAATATTCCGAATAGCCACGCGTTAGCCCATAGCTCCAGGCGCTGCGTAAATTATTGACCGCCGATGTTTCTTCATGACGTTTCCGAAGTGCATCGCTACTTTCCCCACGGTCGGTGTTCCGTTCCGCGGATATCAGAGTGAGGAGCGTCTCGGTTTTTATTCATTTTTGTATTCCTCCCTCCTTCCTTCTTCCTCGTGGGCGCCTGTCATGAATTTTATGCACGGATGTACTTTGCAGTATATTGCAAGCTCGCGCCGCAAAACGATCCTGTGAGACAGGCGTATTCTTTAGACCACAAACCTGTCGAAGAGCAAACAAATGCTGGGAGCCGTTTGGCCTCGGGCAGGGGCGAAGTGGATGCGGGTGGATGTGCCGGGCTGGAGTGGCAGCGGTGAGAGGCAGCTGGGAGGGGGAGTGTGGAAATGGGAAGTTGTCCGGACCACAAAAAGCAAGAATGGTCGAAACGCGAGACACCCTTGTAGAGTAACGCGAGGATACTAGAATTTAAGCGAGATAACGCTACAAGTTTCTTATGAATAGTAAACGTTTATTTACAATCTATTCGTACGTGTTAACAATAAGTAAGTTTGTGACTGTGGTGTAGTGGATGTGATAGTCGAAGGTACAGGAAGTAAACCACAGGAGCGACCAGAAGAATGTGTGTACTTATGTGTTAGTGGTGTGTGTGTGTGTGTGTGTGTGTGCAACGGGGAAGAGAGAAATCAGTAGAGATCCTCTGTGTGGATGAAGCCAAGACGAAATACAGAAACGGCATCGGAGGAACTAGACCCTGCTCTGGAGGAAAATGCCATTGTAAGGAACACGTAGACCAAACTTTTTGGATGTGCAATAATGACGGATAATATACGTTGACAACTGCTGGATCTACGGCACTAAAGACATCGCAGCAAACGATCATCACAGAGGTCGAAGCCGGAAGCACCAGCAAGGTCAACCCCACGAAAACACCACCGGCGGAACGGGTGGTAGCGGCGGCGGGAAACGACGAGACCACGGCGGGGGCGGAAGGGGTCAGGCGTCGGCGTCGACGTCGGGAGCTTGAGCGCTGTTGTTCGCTCGCGTGCATCGGAAAAACGGCGCGCAGCGTCCCGGCAGGTGTCCGAAAGCGGCGTCGACCGCCGCCCCCGCCGCCTCCGCCGCCCCCGCAGCCCACCGCTTGGATGACGACCTATGCAAAGCACCGCGTGCGGCCGCGCCGCCCCTCCTCCCCCATCTCGGCCTTTCCCCGCCCCGCTCCACCCTCCCCGACCCCGACACCAACCCCAACCCCGACCCCGGCCCCGGCCCCTGAGACACGTGGCGCGCTCCTCCGCCGCCGCGGGTCAATAGGGCTCACGGGCCTCCTCGTCGTGGATCGTCTGTTTATGGGGGTGGCGCGGAAGTGACAGACCTACCCGCCTTCTTGGCTTCCGAGGACGTTTCCGGTGCCCCATTTTCAGACAACGCGGAGGAAGTAGAAAAATTTATGGGTAGGACTCCGCCTACGAATACGAGGCATTAAACGCATTGTTCTACTTTTCCGACGTTTTGGCCTTCTTGTTTTCATAACCATAAATATAGTTGAAAACAATGTAAGGCACAGTTTAATAATGTGGCAATCTGACCCATTTAAGTTGGCTTAGGATCTTTGTTGTTAATGTCGATAAGATGTTCAATTGATTCCACATATTGACATAAATACAATTTTAAGAGTATTCAGTATTATTTCACGGCAGTCATAATGTTACAAACGAAAACTGCGTGAGATCCTTTGAAGTTACTATCTTGCCATGATTTTTCCGGCAGTTCATTTGAAAAGATATTACAGGAAGGTACAGCTGATAAATTCAAAGTTATTAACTATTTTATCTAACATTTCAATATGTCATGTCACGGGTTACGTAGTTATAATGCAAAAGAGTTTCAAAATCGTTAAATCAGTGTTTTTTCAACAGTTCTATAGAGTTTGAACTTCAATAACTGTAATTTATTATTTATTACACCCAAATAATTAGTATTTGGGCTGTAATAATTTATTGTATTTTTTACATGTTTGGTTCATTAAAGTCAGTAGTCATCATAAAGTGTTCTTAGTTTTCTTATCAGCTAATGAAAATTAAAACGTCACACTACATATATTTGAAAACTTTCCAATAATTCTTTGCATCAAATGTAATCCGTGTAAGCCAATTCCAGATATCAAATCTCTCACTGCCCTCTGGTTCACATTATTTTCGAGATACTCCCAGTATTAATCATTATTTCGAGCAAATATTCATTTCAGAAAGTTGAGGTTCACTACTAAACATTTTCCGGGAATTCAACATTTTAATATCAACGTAACAATTTCAAATAATTTTAAAATGAAACCAATCAAAAAAGGATAAATAATATAGCCTATGAGTATAAGACAATACTGGTGTATGTTTCAAGACGTCAATATACACCCTGCAAGTGCTTGAACAGCGTTTTTTAAAAATCCAGTGTACTGATGAGAGAAAATGAAATTCACAAAATCACACCAAGACATATTTATATTACCGCTGTACGTGGACATCAAAGGTTAAGATTCTAAAATCTTACGTCTTGCGCACCTAAAAAGGCACAAAAAATACAAACCAGCAGAGAAAATGGCAATAAAAACTCAAAATTCTAGGGAAGAAGGCATTAATATTTCATCGCACTTGTATAAAAAACAACATATGTAATTAAAACACTACAACACCAATAATAATAATAATAATAATAATAATAATAATAATAAATTAATTATTAAATGATGGATGGATAAAAAACGATGCATAAATTCATGGTAAAATAATTTTTAAACCTAAAATAATAAAAAATTTGATTGTCCTGATTTTTTTTTATTTTCCATAATTGACCCTATAATAAATAATTAATACTTTCTTAAGGTTGGAATAGTCATATCTACTTTTATTTCAGGTGTGGCACATTCCTTCAACTTCGTCTACGAAAAAGGGATTGAACTGTAAATTACCCAAGGCAATGTGAGGATCTTCGAATGTTTCAGACATCCCAGAGCCGAATGTAAACATACATCTGACAGAGAGATAACGTAACTCCTAAATTGGTCTAAACTACACTACTACAATATTTCGTTGTGAAAAGGTATATTAACCCGTGGATTGTCGCGTTTTTTATTTTTTTTTATTTTTATTTTTTATTTTACGTCAAAAAACAGTTAAAACTGTGTATGTCGTTCTATGGGGAGAAGTGAATTCTGTTTCATATTTTCAAAATTCTGTGATGCCTACATTAAGTCATATACTACTTGAATTTTGAATTAAAAAAAACCTCCCATGTAATAAAATCTATTTATAAGGATAAAAAAGCAACACATTTTGGGCGTTGAAGCACGGCGCCCCGTGTGGAATATGAGATATCTATAGTTTATTCTTTTAATTAATGGAACTGTTCATACCTTACTTCTGACCTTACATCTGATAAGGTAAGACATAAATGTCGGAAGTCCAGGTTATCAACTTGCCCACTAAGATGCGACTCTTGTGGTTGTACTACCATGATTCCGAAAACACGACGCAGCTTTCCAAATATTAGTTAATGCTCTAATAAATTTAAAGTTTCATTTAGAATTCACCAAGTATTGTTCAATAAATATCCATTATTGTTGCATGATAATGTTATTATTAATTATTTGAAATCTGTATTTTCTGGATAGTCTCCCCCTCCCCAAATGACTCTTTTAAACTGCCACGTGCTAAATCAACAATTTCATTCAGAGTGAAATAAAAAATGTCTTGCACGTAAATACAAAATTACAGACGAAATCTTTAAAATAAGGTCCAATTTTATTATTTTCTTTCGATTTGCCAGTAATTTCATCAGGCGAACCTAATCCGCTTTTGAATTAGAATTACGGTATCCAGAATTTACTCACTCTAAGATATGTTTGTAGTCTACGCTTCTTTTTTGACACTACGATAAATAAACAAAAATCATTATCCAAAAGTCGACATTAAACGGTCTCAACAATAAGATTCAGGAAATGACCATAAGAAGAGTGATTGTTGTATTTATCATTGAGTAACATTAATATAAAGAATTCCAACACGATATCTTTATTACACTTTCTAACATTCATGCATGAAAACGAAATTTGAGAATTTCATTTTCCTGCTTTAAGTTAATTTCCATTGATGTTTTTTATTCCTTTCGATATCCCTTTTGATATTTTTTAAAACGATGTGTTCTTAATACATTAGCCATGAGTTTATCCGTTCAGTACTCAAAGCCGCCAGCAATTTTGGGGTTGGCAGCTTTTCCGAAGGGACACAAAATCGAGAAAAAAGATTTCGGTTATTTCGCAATCAAGTTAATGATCATTCCCAGATTTGTCCGCGGACGAAAAACACACCTCCACCCGGGGTGGGCGGTCGGTTGAGCGAGCGAGCGAACGAGTGAGCGAGCGCCCAAACACCCCCGCGCCAGCGGCGTGGCTGTGAGGGGGCGGGGCGGGGTGGCCGGAGCGCGTCCGCCGGACAGCTCGGGTCAACAATGGGCCAGGGGCTGGGCGACGGCGACGGCGACTGCGTCGCGCCGACGGGACGAAATCGGATTTCACGCGTGGACAAACGCCCACAGCTTTCGCCGCCGATGCGCGCTGTCAGCGAGCACACCGCCCGCTCCGTGCCCCCTCCCACAACTACCCCCTCCCCCCACTTCCAGCCACTGCCCCTGCCCCAGTTCCGGCCTCGGAGCCTCCTCTGCACGCGCGCTCTTCACCGCGCCCGCGCCCCGCTCGTCCTGCTGCCCCTAACGTCCCCGCTCCTGCTCTCGCGACTCTGCCGGACTCGCCTGTCCCCACGCGCCCTGCGTCAACACGCATCGCTGCACTCTCGCCGCCTTCTTCGCCACCCCAACGCCAGATTCATTCTTTCTGGTTCCTGGTCTCCGTCGCGTTTCACCCTTTCATCGTATTCCTCTCTGCATTTGACAGTCATTTTACAGCACTTCCCCTCATTGCCTACGTCCCTTCATCTCTGTCTCCCCCGTACCTTGTCCGTGGGTTTTATCAACGCTTCGTTTTCTCCGCTCTTTCAAATCTATCTTCCTCTCACATCTTCTGTCTCATTTCTTTAGTATTCCCCTTCCTCGATCTTCTTGGCTCTGCCGGCTGCCTTAATCTCATCTCGTCGCTTTCCTCACTTCTCCATGTGCAAGTAGCTCTCTCCTGCTCCAGATGCCCTACAGTCCCCTCCCTCCCCGCCACCACCCCGCCTCCACGCACCGGCCGTTGCACTCCCGGCCGTCGCCGGCCGATCCGCGCGCCTGGCCAGACGCACTGGGAAAGTCGACCGCGGTCTGGTCAACATCCCTGTCAAGATCCTTGTGAGAGAGGAAAGTGAGGCACTGACGAGGAGCTGGAGATGAACGAGCAATGGCCTTGTGAATCCCTTCAAAACATTAGGTTGAAAAATCAACGTCAGGAAAGGTTTTTGATGCTGATTGCCACTTATTATATAATCTGCTTACTGCATTAATTAAACTTGCTTATTGTTGAGCGGAAATGTACATAAATTCGTTTATATTGAGTTGTGTTACAATGCTTCTAGAATTGAAGAAAACATAAATTGTCATAAATTCTTTCGCTCTATGTTCACTTTAATTTTACCACCTGTACGAATTGAAATAAAGGTTATAGCAGCGAAAATCACGGTTTAGATCCTTAAATACTGATCTATGATATTGAGAAGTAAAGACAAGAATTTTAATGTGAGATTTTGTTTTCCGGCGTGTAAATACGTGTAATTATGAATAAATAATGAACAGTAAATCGTTCTCATCAAAATACTGGTATTATTGATTAAATTTTTACATTTACAGTTGGAGCATCACGTAATGATATTACATTTATTATTGGTCGTTTCTGCGTGTTATTACATCGTCCTTCTGAAGAGTGTTTGTGTTCAGCGGAAAATTTATTACGCGCAATTCTGAGCCGTATTTCCATATGTCGCTTGAAATGTTTTGTACGTGTGCTTTGCTTTGGATTACATTTTCTGATTCTGTAATATTTTTGGGATTTTGAATGGTACATTGTTCTGTGCTGGTCGTCCCTCGGGAAATATATTTCTTTGTGACAGACATGTGCAACAAAATTGATATATTGCTGAAACGAAACTTTCTTTAAAAGTGTACATTGAAACATCACATACAGGCATAACAGGAAGCACCGAATAATAAACGTAAGAGACGTGTTGTGAAACACTAAGTCGCGAGAAAAGGCGTCTTTCAGATATTATCAAGACGGAAGACTTTAAAGCAACATGGATGATAGTCGAATAAACATCAACACAGAGACTACCGTAATAGTCAAGGCAACCATTTTCCCGCGATAATGTGGATCGGACTAGAAAACATAAAAGCGAGTGAATGTGTAGTGTTTACTGGAGCGTCATTTTCAGCGGTCATTAGTTCCGCGAGCAATTCTGTTAGACAAACACGCCGCATGTGTTCGTAAACTACCGGATTTATTGTGTTCGGGCACGTCAACCACTATAGTCATTAATTCCTTAGATGTAGTTCACATCATATACTGCGGTGTTCTTCCCTGCTGTAATGTGAGATCTGACGCCGATCTACACATCGGTTTGGTTGTTTCTCCTCCAGATATATCCTCCAATGGGTCACCACCCGAGCCGGGACACACTCTAGCTCTCGACTGGCCTCCTGATATCTGTGGTAGTGTAATGAATGTATGTGTATATAAGGCGAGATGAAGGGATGAGAATGAGGAGGGAAAGATCGCACGCGGTCCCTGGCACATTTACTAATGTAGTGTTACTGCAGCCACCTGGTATTGACCAAAATCAACGCGAAATCTACCGAATAGAGCAGCTGAGCGCAAGCATACTTCTCCAGACAACGGCTGGATTTGACCCTGTTTTATAGCTAGTGACGTAAATTCGCCACTGTCGAGACTCGAATTTTAGAACCTTCCGGATAACACTCCTGCAGCGGCAACGGGGGTTGCCACTGAGCCATAACAGCTGGTATACATTTGGAAGGTCACAACAGAAGCTAATATCTAAAGGTTAGCGAGAAAAGAGTAAAGCACTGCATCGTACACGTTACCAATACGCTTTTGAGTTTCTGGGCATGTGTGAACTCACATTACCCCAGACATAAACCGGAAAACTATATTCCACTAAAATTATTCGGTGTAATCACGGAACTTGTGTCGTATACAATAGAGACTCTTAATCACGATAAATGCAATTTGTTGCAAACTACGGTGGTAGAGTATACTGCTAATCCGAAAAACCCATGTTGCAACATCATCATGTTGATGAATAGCTGTAGTCGAAGAAATACCAATCATAATCACATTATGGGGATTAAGCGTTAACTGCACACTCTACTGATACAGTTCGAAACTACTTTCTTATCATAATCTTATAGGTTTTGACTAATCACCAATTCGTAAATCTGAAGTTCGTTAAAGTTTCAGTAACCGTTTAAAATTCGTAATCTGCTGGTTCGTCTTGATTATAGAAGAAAAAAAACACTCGAAATTATACTTCTTGTTAATTTGCAACAAGTAATGAAGGCACTTAAACTCACCATTAGGGTCACAAACACACCAGTCAAATTGCTAAAAATAGTGAATAAGTAAGTCACAAAAATGCAAGGAGCACAACCAGACGCGTCAGTCTCGTAAGATGGCGTCAACCAGTTCAAGTCGTATAAAAATAATGTAGTGCAAAACTCATTTATACTTCAAAGGTGCAGGTCACGTAATAGCCTCTAATGGAGTACGTCATATCGTTTTACAATATGCGATGCAAAAGATCTGTATCTGACTAGATAAGACACAATGAGAAAATCAATCGTTCTTTTGAAATGTGTTAATTCCTGTGATAACAATATGCAAAACATACGCATTATCGTATCCGTTCGTGTAGCATGTAGTTACCCTGACCTACCAGTTACTTGCTACTAGAGAACCCAACATATTTTAAACAAACGATTGACATTTATTTTGTTTCTCCTTAAACTGATACAGATATCAATTTTGTTCAAATACGTTGGAAGTTAGCATGTATCGTGATCTTTCGAATTTTTATTTTAAACTTTCTTGCCTGGCTCGCATAATTGTGAAAGAAATTAGTTGCCATGCGGTAACACTCGTAAATAAAAATAGAAAGAATAGCTGCTTATTAAGGTTTTCGTATAAGATGCAGTATATTTTTCGTCTACCGATGTTTCTTCTACTGCATCATTTTAAGAGTATTTAATCTTCCCTTAAAAGTAAAATAATGACTTCAAGCCTTCAAGTTTGAGCAAGGTATAATTCATTGCTAAATGCGATCCTGTCAAAAGCAAGGCGACAAGATGCTGTCATTGCTTCGTGATATTAGATCACTTCAAAGATATATTGCCTAATAACGTCGAGAGCACATCTCATATTGGACAGTGGGTCGTAAAACAAGGTCAATTGAAGGACAGTAATTACACATAAGTTTTATGAAACCTTAAAAATGTGTGTATAATAGGAACATTATCCACAACACAGTCTTACCACACAAACGATAATTTCCGCAGTATGTGACGGGGTCAGATACAGCGACTGAAATGTCTTGTGTCAAAAACACATCCCATCTAACGCTCAGAGACAGATTAAAATGTCGTTATAAAAGAACTTGAAACAGAACAGACAGTAAAATTACGAAAGAGGAGAAGACAGACATGGAAACATTAATGCAAAACACTGAATATCAAAACATACAGGCGCGTCGTAAATTTTCGATTCTTCAAGATTAAATATCTTTTCGAAATTAAGTTAGACTGTAACTCATATATCGGTCTCTTATAGGAGATTTATACTTAAACAAAAACAATTACAATTGCAAGCAGAGTAATAAATGAGAAATGAAATCATCTAGTGGTGACTATAATGCCAAAGAAAGTTTTCTGTACGAAACCAGTACGTTATTATAAGTAAATAATTTCCGTTTTCTCATGGACTCCAATGAGGGGGCAGGGAATTATAAAGGAATATACATTGAAATACAATGCCGTATACAACATCGTATACATATGTCGTGTCAACATGTGTGTTCTGTAGTTTCAATAAGTATGATCTCTAACTATCCATTGTATGCTCGTAATCGTCCCCGAGTACATTTTATGAACATATGTGGTATGTAAAAACCGGTTTATTTCCTTCACTGACTCTCACACCAAAAGACAAACAACAAAAACCACTTTCAATTTAACCTTTGTCACTTAATAAAGAAACAAATTTTCGGGATAGTAATCTTTGACAGAGTTATCCGCATGGACGGCGCTAAACAGGGAACATACGTTCATATTTTTCGAGGTATTGAGGTAACTTTGTTTTTTCTTAATTGAACTAAACATATATTTTAGTATATCATGATTAGCGTAAAACAAGAATCATATGATAGACATATTGTCATATGTTAGATAAGCATTATCTTGAGTAATTTTGATTTCTTGCGAATCGCATTTAACGGATATTGCAACGCCTCGAGAACCTTCTAGCAGACAGAGCGCTGCGCGACCTTGGTTGATGGACTGTTACATTTAAAGTATACGCTGCCTAAGTATCTCTTAAAATACAAGTGATGAAATCGAAACGAATACATGCATCAATTAACCCCATTCCCTCACGCAGTTCCGTGCAAACTGCTTTTCAAAATTTCAACCGTTCAAAACTTACAGGAGGTGCTAAAATTACGTGGCTCACCTGTATTATATTTTTGAAATTCATTTTAATAATAATAATTAAAATGTTTTAAAACAGTATGTTTTTAACATTGTCTTCGGATTTAAATTATAAGTATTTCCAATAGAAACCAATGTTTCTACAAGAGTTTCTCGTATTGTATGTAACGGTCACATACTATTAAAAGGGTCACCGCTGCTGGATTGCACTCAGATTCCTCCATCGGCCACGTAGCTTCCTGAGCCACTTCAACTTCAAAAGTAGCACTAACACAAGCCGTAGGGTTGTGCCGAGTGTCCTTCACGACCTAACGAACTTCCCACAGAATTCTCACATTTAGAATGATAAGGGCAACGATGGTGGAACCGTGACCTTGGATGAGATTTAGAGCTTGGAGAGTAAAAATTTCATAAGTCATTGATTGTCTTAAATTATATTTTGAAAAAAAAAGATATTCCTTATCTCTTTTTTTCAGATGAAACCTTCAACCAAGCCCTTGATTTTCGTGTGTCAATGTAATTATTTCCCATCAAATGAGGTTGATTGACACATCTTGAATTGAAATCTTTTAACGACTGTAGAAGTCCAGCAGTCAAATACTTACGAATAAAAAATACCATAAGATAGTTTAATAAATGTAGTTTATATTGATACAATCAAACGTGTCATCATAACTGAACCGGAGTTGCTAAGAAAATAAAAACTACCAACTTATGACAACCATCCCCGGTTTCCCTATTGCAAATAATGTTCCACTAATACCTTGGCTATTTCTTGAAATATTATCTTCAGATTCGAAAAATATATACTACATTCTTAATTTTTAAACATTTAACAATGTTTCTAAAAATGTTACTTTTGACATTGAGTTCGATGCATTCTATTCCTAGAAACGTTTAAAGGAAACAGTTAAACTTTCTTGTACTGTAAAATCCTCTCATCGCATTGACAAACCACGGTTTTACCACCAATGGCATTTCAACTACATAAAAAAGTTCTCTTATTTTGTGGACACAGAAGAAATGAAATGTTTGCACGAAAACTTTCGAAATTTTGAGAAACTACATTAGAGATCCTTTGAAGTACTTGTCTCTACACAAAAAAATCCTTGGTATTGTAAAATGTTGTACGTGTGAGATGTTCCAAAAAATTTCATATGTTTTGATATTTTGAAAAAACTGAAATTATTTACAGTGCTAATAAAGAGCAATAGATTCCAGTACGAAAAAAAATCTAATTTAAAAAATGAAAGTGTAGGAGGGGTTTCAAACACTTATCTCTAGCAACTTTCTGTCCTGTATCCAAAGAAGGTACACACACGTAACAATAACAAACGTTTTATTGTAAACTTCCACGCGCGCAGCGAATTTTAAAAGTGGCCATACGCAATACTTTCGAAATTTCAGACGTTTTAGTGAAAATCAGACTTATGCCATATTATTAAGCGCACTTTACTCTACGAGTATGTTAGGAAAAAATTAAAGAAAAAAATTGGAGCCATTTCTGAGAGAAAACTTTGAAAATAAGCTTGAAAATTAAGGTGAAGAACTTCAAATATTAAGAGATCCGCTTGCCTGGAGTTCGCTCAGGTCGAAAAATATCCGTTTCTGGAATTTTAAAGAAAACTGTGTAGGTGCAAGTGTTGTTCACAGATATATCGCCTGACGAATGGACAGGTGGACGGACTAAAAACATTTTCGATATTAGTGAACCACAAAATGTGTAGTTGGTCGGAATCTCGACATCGATTATTTGCATCATTAATCTTTACCCGTAAATATTGTATGTATATGCATATATATATATATATATATATATATATATATATATATATATATATATATATATGTATATAAGTAAATTAGAAGTAATACATAAATTAAATGTTTATTATGTGGTAAATAAATTCAATTTAAAATATCTCTCCTTTAAAATTACTTTATCGTAAACTACATACGCAGAAAGGAGCAAGTACTTTAATGTTCCAGTGAAATGTTATTTTTCGTGAGAAAATATTTTGGGTTCTTATACCGAAAACCTGGATAATTTTATCTCCTCTATGTAGTGAATTACTTCCTCTAAAATGTGGTGTAGTCAGAAACAAAGGTTTCTTGGCCTTTGATATCCAATATTTGGTTTACTCGAAACCTCTAATCTGTCTTTCTACCTGTAAACAATACTAGCACATTTAGCGCCTAGAATTAGCGCCTTTTTGGTTCGTACGAAATTCCCCAAAACACATATTCCCCGACCAATCAAGCGAAACTTGAGGCCCTGCAAATTTGAAACGTATGTTTTCATTTTTCTGGGTTCTTTACAGAGTATGATATTTATGCTATTTAAGCAGCATGTAGTATAATGATTTTATTCAACATCAGTGCAAATGTTCTTGATGATTCTACTATTTACCTTAATGATCAGAAGTTTGCAAAATTTACACGCTTTGGAGTATTTTTATTTACTGTATAATTGAATAAAAAAGTTCATTGCTTTTATGCAATTACTTCAAAAGTCAAGAAACCTAGGTGAAGGGAGTGGAATTTTATGATTTTGCATATTTTTTCCGTTACTTCGGGGCATAGCCAAGTGAAATTTCTTAACATTTGGTTAGAATTGGATGTTAGATAGATTATTATGCTAGTGCATATTTTGCCAATTTTTTCTCTTGGTGCATATTTTTGTAATGATAGCTTATTTTACATATTTCATTAAAATAGAGGCTTATCTACGAAAGGTTTAATGTTTTCATAGAATCTATTTATTTGTGAGCATTCATTGATTAGAAAGAACTTGTCACGGTTAGATGTTTTTTCTGAATATGATAAAATTCTTGTGCAAATGTATGATACTTCTTCACATCACATTTTTTTAAACCAGACAGAAAAAATTAAACAAGACATACAAAGTACATCGCTAATGTTTCTATTTACTTCAATTATTTCTCCTGCGAAGTAAGCTAGGTTATATAGCTAATATGTTTGTAGAAAAATATATCTTCTCATTTCAAGCATGCTTCTCCTGAATTTTATCGAATAATGTTTGTACAGGAAATGATATATGGTTAATTTTAATTGCATGTTAATGTGCATATTTCTGTATTTTAAGTAATAAATGCGTATTTTTAAAAACATAAAGCAGGATTCTTAGGGCATAAAAATCCGCTCCCTACTTATGAGTAATGATCATTTTCATCTATTACTTTTTCCTATTTTATGTAAGTATAAAAATATAGATTTTGCTTACATATATATTTAAAGCTGTGTAGAAATAAAAAAAACTACAGTAAATAAGATAAAAGTAAGTGCCACCATCTAGAAGGTGTATTCACACACACACACACAAATATACTCTCTAGTTAAATCAAAAATATGATGGATTATACTATCGACAGCACGTGCTTAGCATAAACAATTCCTATCAAAATTACCTGAATGTGACAACGATTTCTTGTAACACCTTCAAGGAATGTAATGATTTTCTGAGTTATCTTGTCTTATATAATTAGGTGATTTGAATAGCCTGGTGGATTGAGAACATATATTTTATTTATGAAGAAAACTTATTTAATTGGTTGCTATTTCGTCCTGACATGCTGGACGTCTTCAGAGCTTTAATTAGAAAGAACTATTCAAAGTGAATATTAGAACCCTCTAACCTCCGTAGTGTATGTATTGATCCCCTTGCTGTTTCTTAGGTCACCATATGATAATTTAAGATACTACAAGTATCATCTTTTTTATGTTATGTATTGTCAGTTGAAATTCACAATTCTTCCAGAAGGTTATATTTTCTGCTTTTAAATTAATGTACGTCGTGGATTCCACTCGTTTCGCGAGGTTCAATTCCGGCTCGAAGAATGAGTGAATATTCACTGGAATCGAGTTGAATTTCACTCCAAGAAGTTGAGAGTAGTAGAGTCGTCGACAAGATACGACTCATCAGGTAGATTGGTGATATAACATAATATGGATGCCACCCAACTATCAAAATGTAACATTTTGTACGGTCACCCCACTATCGGTGTTCTAATTAAGAGCGCATTACCTACCCTTTTTTATGAGTTACTCTGTACCAATGAATACCCCTTATCGGTCGAAATGTTGTGTATGATCAATTTGTAATGTAATATAATATATTTAAATATTTATGAATGTTTTATTGGCATATCAGTACTATTTATAATAATAATAATAATAATAATAATAATAATAATAATAATAATAATAATAATAATAATAATAATAATAATAATAATAATAGTAATAGTAATAGTAATAATAGGCATTATTGTAATAAGGATGAGATAACTTTACATGAAATGGAGCTAAGGTCAAAATATAGAATTTCTGGCTCGTACTAGACATATTGGCAAACGAGTATATTCGTCAGGCCAACAATATGTCTGACCTTGTGTTAGTGGATCATAATTTTGCTGATTAAAAGAGAGTATTTTAAAAGTAACCAGTCAATTTCAATTATTATTGGAAGTATTTTGCCTCATTTGCGTATTATTTTTTTTTATAATTGGATATCATTTCATCCATCGTCAGAATATTAGTTTTGGAATACCTTCCAGCATTTCTCGCTTACTTTGTGGGACATATCGTAAATAGATCATATTTTTTATATGACCATTACTGATCCTTTTTTAGCCATTCACAGTGTTGCGCATTGAACCATAATTTAACCCTTTTAGAAGGTCTTTCCAGAAAATGTACTGTTTTCATCGTGCAACAAACAGCTGCATACACCACACTATTGACTCCACTACTCCGTCAAATACTGATGATGCTTGTATTTTCAATGATATCTTTCCACGACTACTTTATGTCCTCATAGCCACTTGAGCTTTCACGTTTTGGCCTTTGTAATCTCTATAATCATTGTATTATTATAAAATGTCTGCATTCATTCTTGCTGACTCACTGGTAGCCTTTACTTTCCTTCTCGTCATCCATTGCTGAAGATTGTATTGTTGTATCTCCTCGTTCTCCCTCTCTCCCTCTCTTTTTCTCTGTCTCTGTCTCTCTCTCTCTCCCTCCCTCCCTTCCTTTCTCTCTCCCGTTGTCTCTCGCTCTCTCTCTCTTTCTCTCTCGTAGAATCGTCTCAACTTTTTAAATGTCAATCATCATTTATATCATCGTTGAGAAAAACAATGCTATCTGTTCCCAAAACACTTTCCTTTGCACGTCCGCTTACTTCGCCACTCCGCCACTGTTGCAGAATTTGCTTCAAACTTGTTGACACAAGTGTTGATTGCCGACTTCAAAAGTTTTATTCTACTAACTAGGTTGTCATAACTATCTGTGAAATTTCATTTTCGAACAACACTATGATCCACACTTTCTGTATTTATATTGTGTGGTTTTTCTGATATAAATTGCGTTTTTCTGTACTTTGGAACATCTTCGTAGGATTTCACCCTGATACTTCAGGATTTATTCCAAATAAGAATTCGTTGGACTACTAGCATCGTCACCAGTTTCTGAATTGTCTCAAAAACCTCAATAGTCTTATTCAGTCCCGTACGAGACATATACGAGACATTCCCCTCGCAGAATTCCTACCCGCACTGGGGATGCCACAGCCTTCTCCGGCACTTCCATCGCGCTGCAACGCCACACGAAGTGCCACCGATGCCTGCGTCATCGCTTCTGCTGACAGCCTCGACAGCCTGCACAACCTTCGTCTCGACCGCCGCTTCCACCTCCGCCTCCGCCCCCGTCACCTCCTCCGCCTGCCACCGCCGCCTCCGCCGCCTCCGCTCGGCGCGCTAATTGGCCGCTGTAGTCGTGCGCGGCCGCTTGTTTATGGGCCCGTTGTACCAAGATGTCGCCGCGCTCAATTTGACAAATTCCTGGATGCCCCGCGCTGTTTTATGGCTGCTGTGTAATGCTGGAGAACAAGCGGCGCTACGGGTCCCTCGGTGCCACTACACAGACCCGTCAATTTACGCCAGCCCGCTCTCCCTGCTCCTCCGCCGGCGCGCCCGCACCTAAACGCCCCGCTGCGCCCCCCTCCCCCTGCCCGTGGCCCTCCCACCTCCACCCGCCCCCACCCGCCCCCAGCCTACCCCCCTCGGCGGCACCGCGCGCCGAAGACATGCGCGCAAAATGTGTTGTCCAATTTGCCAGTGGCGCCAACTCCTGACCTGTTTCGAGCGGTATCGAAATTCGATAACTAATCAGTACGAAATAACCCGTCATCATAAGCACTTTGCTCGAGTTTCGACGCTCACAGAGGCGGCGGTGGCGGCGGCAGTAGCGGAGGCGGCACCGCGGGGTCCCGGCCTCCCCCATCCCCCGTTCCCACTGCCTCCCCGTTCTGTCTCCATCGGCGAGCCCGGCCGCTGGGCGCTTCGGTTCACCGCGCGGTTTTCTTCAGCGGGCTCGCAGCGGCTCCGGCGGTATCGGCGGCGGCGGTGGTATCCGCGGAGGAAGCGGTATTGAGGAGGGCGATAGAGCTCCGGCACTGGAACAAGAACGACGCGTATGCGAGGCGAGGGACTGTCGTATCGTCCGGGACTTAATTCTGTTCCTTTAGACTACTCTCCAGTTAGGTCTTCGTAGTATACTTGAAAATTGTCCCTTTTCACGCAAACCTGATCACTTCAAGGTTTACAGATTATTATCACAGGAGAGAAACTATTTGAAACAACAAGGTTACAAAAGAAATTACGAGTAATTAGTGAGGAGAGAATTTTAAGTATTAGCGAAATTAAACAT
Organism: Teleogryllus occipitalis; assembly: GCA_011170035.1. NCBI lineage: Eukaryota > Metazoa > Arthropoda > Insecta > Orthoptera > Gryllidae > Teleogryllus > Teleogryllus occipitalis. The sequence continues at coordinate 119,876 of BLKR01002834.1, forward strand.
TACATGGGAAATCAGAGTAGACTATTCAAAATACTGCCCCGTGGTATACGAGAATTGACTAACAGTGTTTAATAGAGAAAAAACTTGTGCCGTACGATTTGATTCGTTCATTATTTCCCAACGGCCCCCACGCAATCATAGTTACAAGTATTTAAGAATTCAAAAGAGAAAACAAGAGAAGGAAACGGTGTGTGAGAGAGATGGGAGCATCATCGTAAATACAAGTCTGAGGATAGTGTATACTACGTTTATGAGAACGACGGAGAGGTGTAGCTTGTTAGAGCGTGTGGGCTTGCGTCGAGGGAGTGATGATGTGATGACTGTGAGGAATGGAATGGAGGCTGAGTCGACGAGGGACGCGACAAGGTGACGCTGTAGAAAGTGTTGTGTGCACAGGTGAGGCTATAGCGAAAAGCATGAAGCTGGAGCATGCTGCCGGAGCAGCTGACAGTTGAAGCAGAAGGGCTTTTTACATCCCATTCTTCATAACTATTACCCACTGCGTGGAGGGTGTTTATTTCTGTTATGGACTTTACCCGTACGCGGAACACAGCGCATAGTCAGTTTTTACAGCGAAAATTAATGGACTGAATGTTAAATGAACTGACTTTTAGGCGAACTTTAAAACTAACATATCTCACGTACGACACTTGGTCAGTTCTTACGTTTTGTCGTATTGTTCATTTATGAATCATGCTTGTAAATTATCCTTTCATTCACATGCGCTTACATTCTCACCTTAATATATGTCAAGTATTGCACTTAATAATTCACTCACTTGCAAAAGGCATACATATTTTATTTACACTAATTACAACATAGCTACTACATTCGCCTAACATATATTGAGCAGGTCATGTCAACAAATCGACTAATCTGAGTCTGTGGCATGTTTACACTCCAATAGTCGTACGTGAACACACAACTGATGTCAGAACCAAGCATTATGCATTAGTCCTTACCAAAATGCCCTTACCACTTGTTCAAATAGATTTTATCTCGAACCAATTAGGTAAAATTCATATTATTACGCCGTTTATGCCCATTGTTCCTTGTGTGATTATTTAGAATAATCTGAAGAGAATTATTGCTATTTTCCCCAATGCTGGTCGAACTAGGTTCAGGCACTGAATGACAATATCACGTTCTATTGAATACATTCCATTCCATTGGTTTCTGTTGACATGAAAGAAAATTATGGACCACTCTAACCAAGGCGAACTTTGATTCGAGTGTTCCAATTTTGGCAACGCGTCGGAATATAGACACAGATAACGCTGTGCAACAACTTGAATGGCAGCATTAGCTTCACTGTGCTTATTCGTAAGCTAATTAAGTATATTTGTTGCATGAAGCATAAAAGTTGCAATAACTTACTCTCTCTTCACACAATGGCTTACGATATAGATCACAAAAATAGAAAGATACTTCACGAAATCACTGTAATTCTTCTCGTTAAAATGAATGTTAATGAATACAACTGAAAATTGACTTACGATTCCATTACAATATTATGAGTCCACCTGTATGCTCCAAATGCTCTTACGTATCGAAATACGTGTGTGGTCCGATTTAGGCGACAGTCAAAATTCGGAAACATTCAACTATGAATAAAATTAGTTATGAACGTATTGGACAAATTTGAGTAGAAATATTAGTAATAGAAATCATTTGTATCAATGACCAACCGGTTTAAGCTCCGATCGGTCATTGTGTCCCACGTGAAGGAATTGGCGAAATAAATGAATTCCTCACCACCAGCTCAGGGAGCTGAAGAAAACGTGCTCTGATAAATGATGGTATACTTCGCCCCAACTATTCATCATTTTAATCATGTGACTAAGTAGACATGGACAGTCGTAGCAGTACTGCACGGCACTCACACTAACATGCACTACACTACCACACATGCCGGGAGACCGGTCGGGGACTTAGATATTGTTCCGGCTGGCGCGGTGCCCCGCTTGTGGGAGATACCTTGTTGCGAAAACCCCGTTAGCCGGCGGTAGGTCGGCGCCGGATCTGGCCATCCAGCGGGGTAAGACCACCGCCACCTGCCGAGCAAAAACACGCACTACATTTACGGGAATAAAAGCCATAGTAGTTGACGCGCCCGGAATCACTAACAATCAATCAATCAGTACTGCACGGTCCAGACGGAAATTTACAACGCGTATTAGAAACGCCATATTCCTTGTAGAATTCCGTGCATTCATTGATCTTTCCGGGCACGCCAACTGCTATGACCATTCGTCTCTTTAGGTTAGTGAAATGCTTCTTCGCGGGCGGTGGGGCTCGTCCCACGCTGTATGGTGAGCTGCGGCACCGAACTACATATCGGCTTACGGGAGCATTTTTCCTCCAGGTATCTTCCCCAGTTAGGCACCGTCCCAGCTGAGACAAGCTGTAAGGTCCAGAGTGAACTCCCGTCATGTGTAGTAGTGTAGTGCATGTATGCGCGTATAAGTAAGGTGTTTGATCGAACAAAGAAGAGGAAGGAAAGATCGCGTGCATTCCATAGCCCGATAGTTAGGGTATTGCTCCTGCATTCGCCTGGTATTGATCGAAGAAACCACGGAAAAGTACCGATCAGAGCAGCTGGCAGCTAGAATTCTCCTGAAAGAAATCTCATGAAAGCAGCTGACCGAACTATCTAGCTAGAGTCGGAAATCCGCCATCGGACTCGAACACTAGGACCTCCCGCTCAAAGTCACTGCAGAGACAGTGGCAATGGCGGCTCTGAGCTAAACGCAGCTGGTATGTTTCCGAGTACAAGGCGGCCGGTAAAGCGTATTAGTAGTGTTCGGCGTGGAGACGTGCAGTGATGGGCGTCACGGGGTCATCTGAAACAGCCTGGGGCAAGGCTGAATAGTGGCCGGCGCTGCTTCCTCCGCCGGGGCGACATCCCTATAGCGGTGGTAGGGGTGGCCGCGGCAGAGAAGGGGGTGGGGGGGGGGCAGAGGCGAGAGCGGGGGCGACGGAGGCGGCAATTTCGTCTCGCAGCGTGGCGGGGTGGGGGAGAGGGAGACGGTGAGAAAGCGCTCACCCTGGATCCAATGTTGGCCTCCCGGGGAAAATGGGAGTTTTCCTGTTTTTTCCGGCCCCAGCCAAACGAATCCTCGTAGTGTCCGCTTACGATTTTCTTCACGCTAAGATAGCCCGCTTCCTGCCTTTCTCGTCTTCCCTCATCAGTGTCCGCGGCGAGGGCTGCAGCGGCACTTCCAGTGTTTCTCGGGCGTGAGTGATTTCTTGTAGAGGATGCCACGGGCGTGAAACGGCAGAACAGAAAATAAACTGATACACCGAAGAGCAGTAACACAGTGTAGCAATTCACAAATGTGAAGCAAATGCTTGCACCTACAAAAACGTATGAAGGACTACGTTAATTTCTTGAGTAATTTAGCATGCTCTATTGCTATTGGTTCAGGTGACGTAGCAGTTTGTAGCCTAGCTCATTTATATAATCAGGAGCTGTGTGATCGAATTACACCTAAGGTACGGTTTATCCAGCTGGCGACTGTGATTGCAGGCAGGAGTTATCTTATAGTATATTCTTCGAAAGTATCATTTCTTCTACAGAAAAACCTGTCTGTTATCATAGATCGTCTGTTGATCTGGAAACGGATTTTTTGTGTCACATATCATATCCTCCATTTAATCTGCTCACAGTTTGTGTCTATAGCGGGAAGAAATATCTATTTATATTTATTACAATTCGTTTGATTGTTTGCAATACTTATATTGATAAAAGGTTCCACTTACTTATAGACAATCAGGTTATAATTGGGAATCAGCCACGTCAAATAAATTAAAACACATTAACTTGGTTTATTTTACCATTCGGTCTTGAACTACAACGTTTCGGGCATCATTGCGTTCATAAATATAATTCGTTTTTATTGTCAAATGTGGATATACACCATACTATTTCATTAAAATAATTCTAGGATCAAATAAATCAAAATCCTCATCATCATGAAGCACTACGATAATCACATTGTTAAAAACATTCACTGAGTAAAAATCATACAATTTGCACTCCGGAGTTGGTTGTGAAATGTATGAAGTCCAAACACTAATGCCAGATTTAGTTCTTTCACTGGGCGTAAGAAGCAAGTGAAGTGAATGGAGAGATGAAGGGGGTGTAAAATGAAACAAAGGGAGCGAGGGATGAAGTCAATGATGGAAGCGGGAAGGTGTTAAAGGGTTCAGATTGACAATAAGAAAAAAGATTTATATGAGATGTTGTTTGATTCTGTGCAATATATACACAGGTGAAGTAGTTGTATTCTAACATCGAATTCATGGTTTTGTTTAATTTAATGTGTAATATTTTAGATACTAGGGAATCTTCTGGTTTCGTTGTCAAGAATGTTAACATTTACGAAATGTAAACAATAATACTAAGGAACAAAAAAATGTTTTTCATACCTCCAGGATAAAAGGAGGTTATTTCAAAGGAAACGATCACGCTGATTTCGAAATCATTATAAAAAGTTTCTATCACGCAAGGTTTAAAAGATATGAAGATATTTGAAGTAACATTTTTTGAAATAAACTCCTATACTAATTTCCGCAGTGTCGCTCCGGTTATATTACTACAAAATTTTATGAGCATGCTTCATATGAGGTAAGAACAAGTTAAAAATGGAACACGCGTATTCGTGCAATAATATGCAGACATTAAACTGGTTTGTTGGGGTTCTCCCCAACACTGATAGAGCGAATGACAATCATTTGAGTTTTTCATACAACCACAACCTAAGTTTTGTTGTACAAGTGACACAAAACTGGTTAGCAGCCCGGGGTTTGTCCTGATCACAAACACGACATCCAATGTATGAAGAATACGCAAGTGTTGTAATTTCATATATTTTTTTTCCTTTGAAGTTTGAGTGTAAATCTTCCATAAACGTAACAGAAGTTATCGGGTTGATTCGTACACTTTCGATGTGAAATGACTATTTGCATTTTATCAAACCGATTCAATTCTACAGATCATAGAAAACCACAGAACTGGAATGTATTCATATATCTGACACACACGCAAACCAGACACAAACTTCACGGGCGCTGCAGGTACAGTTCCGCATGATGCTGACTGAGAATGTGCCACCCCATCAGTTGGATACTTGTGTACTTGCGATAAGGTAAGGGGTTAAAATACGTTCCTTTCGGTGACTGATGTGCAGTAGGAAATATGAGGGTGCACGTTACTTCCTTTCAAAACATCCACGACGAACTACTAAGACCACTAAGCCCTTTCATTGAGCGCGTCTACCAGACTCGAGAATAAAGGCGACAATGTTACAGAAGGTAAAAAAAAACACGAAAGCAAAATACTGTTGATATCTCGTAAAAGTAGCGTAGACAAATTGAATAAATAATTTATTTTTAAATAGATTTTATGTGTATTGATTATACATATCTTACTGGTGCAATTTAAATATATTTGCGTTACTAACAAAATATATGAATATAAAGTTACGGTATACTATTTAAAAAATATGACGCGTTATGACGTTTTTATTGTGATATTTGTAATCTAGTATAAAATTGAGTATGATGCGCATTCTACCTTCCTGGAGGTAAAAATCTTGTTCCCTAGTGTAATTTGTAAAAGTTAATCTGTTTTTCAACTTCAACCCCATTAACCTTTCCATCATTGACTCCATCCCTCCCTCCCTTTGTTTCTTTTTACACCCTCTCCTCCTCTCCTTTCCGTGCACTTGCTTCTTACGCCCAGTGAAAGAACAAAACCTGACATTCGGTCTTCGTATACTCCACAACCAACTCGGAGTGCAAACTGTATGCTTTTTACTAAGTAAGTGTTTTTAACAATGTTTATATTGTACCATTGTAATGTGTCATTGTATTGTATACATAATGACGAGGATTTTGATTAATTCAATCCTAGAATTATTCCAATGAAATATTATGGTGTATGTGTATATCCATACAAATATTGTCAAAACAATAAATACGAATTATATTTATGAAAGGTAAGCTTCCATTCTTATTGCCTTCTGCTTGCACAATGTTTTCATCTTTGTACAGTGATTGAAGTCATTTATTCATGTTTTTTTTTTAATTTGTGTATTTAATTTTAATTTTTAGCCAAAGACATGTACCTGAAGAAGGAGACGCAACGAAACATTGTAGTTAATACCCGAATGGTGAAATACACCAAGTTAATGTGTTTTAATTTCTTTCGTGTGACTGATTCCCAATTATAACCTTATTATCTATAAAGAACTTAAACCTTTTATAAATATTTATTTATATTCTTAATTATTCAGAAGTATAATTGTTTCGGAAAGTATTCGGTAGATATCACTTAAATTGTCAAGTAAAAGAATACAAAAATGAACAACTCCTTTTCTATATTTTTTAAATTTTCACGAAGGACCATAAAATGTTAATATTGCATGATCAGGAAAGTAAGTTAGCAGACTTACCCCACTCACAGCGTTGCCTCTGTAGAGATGGCTGTGCCGTCTGTCAAATATAACGACCCACAGTCGCAAGGTTTCGTAATAAACCGGTATGTTTGTTGGGACTGCGTCCACAGACATCATGCTCGTTCATTTGCCGAGGACCTTGATCAAAATTATATGCTGCAGCTGTTTTTCACGTGCTTGCCTAGGTTAGTTTGGAGAAAGAAATAGCTCCCTCCAACACTCAGATGACAACGAAGACCACCGTAATAACAACTTGCCCCCCGGCGGGTTGAGCCACGGCCGCAGTGTCCCACAGATTACATGCGTCGTTTATCCGCCCTTGCCAGTCTCTGACGTCTGTCTACAGGCCTGTACCTCCAGAAACAACGAAAACATTCCAAGTTTATAATGTTGTTGCGCTAAGAAACTATGAAGTGTCTTCAATAAAAGAAACTGAAATGTCTTCAATAAAGCATGCCCACTTCCTCTCGTTATTAATTTCACCTTGCTTCGTTGTGTCCAACAATGTGGTTTATAGATGTTATATACAGTTTTTTGTTTCAGCATATTAAGCGATAATTTAACCGGGCGAGGTGCCTCAGGGCATCAATTGATGTCACTGCAGTGCGTCTGACCGGGAGGTAGTAGTAGGTTCGAGTCCCGAGAGTGGCAGGATTTTCGACACTAGCTTGTCAGCTAGGTCTAATTCAGTCTTTCTCATGAGGAGAATTATGGTGACCGGCTGTTCTGATCGCTAATTTTCCGTAGTTTCTCCGATCAACAGAAGGCGAATGCCGGGGCAGTACCCTAACAAACAGGCCACGGACCGCCCGCGATTATTCCTTTCTCTTCCTTGTGCTATCCTCACCCCTTATTTACACCAATTACACTAACATGCACTACACAACTATTCATGACTGGAGACCGGTCAGAAGCTTAGAACTTGTCCCGGCTGAGGCGATACAACGCTGGTGAGAGATACCTGGTAAGGGAAAACCCTACTAGCCGACAGTAGGTCGGCGGCGAATCTCGCCATCCAGCGGGGGAAGATCACTGCCACCTCCAGAGGAAATAAACGTGCACTACACTTACGGGATAAATGACTAGCGGCTGACGCGCCTAGAATTACTGACAATCAATCGATTATTAAACGATAACGAAAAAGAACATTAACATGATATTTGGAGGAGAGAATTAAAGATTTACGTTCGCAATAAACCCATTAGAAACACACTACTGTCTTTCGCGAAAACCTGTATTATTGTACTGTATATGCAGTATTCCCCGTTGTTTTAGTTCAATATCTGATGCTAGATGCAAGTATATCTGCTGGTTTAAGATACTTTGAATCATTGTCAGTGTTTTTACTTTCTCCGTACTGAGTAGAGAGAATTTCTTTCTCCCTAAAGAGTAGAGATGAAGTTGCATGTTTTCGGGGTCACATTGCCATTTCGGGAAATGCATGTTTTGTGTGTCCTTGATACCGAAAAATCGAATGACGTCAAAACGCGTGTCTGGCCGTCCGTCAGGCAGTCTTGACTGTCCGTCTGTGAACAACAGTAGCGGCTAAACCGTTCAGCCGAGCTTCTCCAAAATCGGTATTCGCCAATCGATGTGGCTGATGTAGCGGCCCCGTGAATTTGAAAGCGATATTTTAATTTTGAAAGGTATTTTACATGATATTTTCCAAATTTTCAAAATAATAACAAAATTTAAATAATTTTAATGTAAACTGTTTAAACAGGTTAAACGAGTTTTTTCAATCATTTTAGCGCGAATTTCGAATTTTTAAGCTGAAAAAATTGTTTTAATTTGTCTCACTACCGTCCATATTGTTTAAAAATATATGTTATAAGATCCATTTTAGGGGGAAATTTGAGAGAGTACTCCGTTATCACGTCGAAAATGAATTTCAAAAAATTATTTATTTTTTATATGTATTTGGCGTCACAATTCGTTGACAAAAATACCATCAAATTAAACTGTTTCCCCGTCTCTGCAATTTTTTTCAGCCTAATACACGTATTAGATGCCGAGAAAAAAATAAAACATGCAAAACACGTTTCTGGTTGTATTTCTGCGATGATTGCCCTAGGAGGCTGATATTTTTGTGAATCTACGTCATTTTGACGTAGATTCTATCTACTCTTTGATATGAGCATCGCGATTATCGACTTAGTTTGGGGTCACTTTTACCGTCTTATGCGGCTATACCCTTTGAAAACTTTCTCCTAACGTTGCTCGGTTTCATAACTAAACTCATGCAATAAAGCTTAACATTATAAACTCGTTGGATTTATTTATTTATCTTATGGCAAGCGAATACGGCCCAGAATACAACAGAAGCAATCCAATATATCACAATGTGACACCACAACAATAAAATCTTCAGATGGGTACAATAAAAGGTTAGTCCCTAAAGGGGCACGTCCAGCCTCTGAATCCATTCCACGCCGTCGGTGTCAGACAAGAAATCCGCTGGATGTCCACGATAGGCTGTGAGTTTACAACTCTCCACTAATAACGCACGGTCTGTGGGCACCACACTCACCGTCTAGAAATAGTACCACGCCCTATTTGAAGAACGAAGCCGCGCATCTTCCATGTCCAGTTCGTGTTCGGTTTGGCGTCTATTGCCAGGCATATCAAAGCAAGAAGGTTTATGGCTTTTGTTGAAAAAAGTACTAGTTGATAATATAATATTTCTTCATTTTCTTCCAAAACATTTTAATTCTTCCAAGAGAGTAGCCATTAACAAAAAAATAAAACACAGAAAGTATTTTGTTTCAAACAGTTGTTTAATTATTCAATATTCATTACAAGAAGAACTATTTTACGATTCCACTCACTGTTTACAATGAATAGGTAATGTATTATAACACGTGAGAAGTTTTGTGCATTTAAAGAACATCGACACGTGAAAATTATTTAAAGAATGTTGATATAATGCTCCTACATTTGTTTTCGACCCATAATAATGAACCGAATGAAACCTAATTTACTCACTTACCCTATGTCTTTACATCTCCATATCCTTTCTCACCTTCCTCATCTACCTGTATTGAACACTCTCCTTCATTTCATTTTCCTATCTTATCATTTTTCTCTTTCCTGTCTCCTCTTTTTCAGTCTCTCCCTCTTCAACAAAAGCATATACATCAAACCGATTCCGTTAGTAAGAAATCTTTTCCAGAAAAATTGCAAGGAGGCATGTCCTGAAGAGTGTTGAGAGTATCAATGGAATATTAAAACACCTGAATTTTAAAAAAGTACAAAATTAACTGTAGCTATCCTGTGGCAGAGCGCTGAAATGTTTCAGTGTAGCTGATAGTGTACTCAATTTGAACAAACAGATCAAATTTAATCTAAATGTAAAGTTTTCAATTAGTAATTGCAATTTCAATGTAGTATATTAAATAGTTTACCAAAATCAACACTTTCCCATGAGTTATTCAAAGTGCGTGGACCTCATGAACCTTTGGGTTCGTCCTTTCACAGTTCACGTTTCACAGTATCTTAAAGAAAACGCAGAACAATTTCTTCGCGATTTCTGTCGTCCGCAGATTCAGAAATTCCGCCGCCCGGACACGCGCAGTCTCCGTCGTGCCGCCATGAAGTCCCCTCCCGGTCACGCGTGGAGGGCACGTGGGGCGGCTCGGAAAAGCGAAGGGCCACAAGGGGGAGGGGCAACTGGAGGGGGCACTTTCTGCACGCCCCTTCGTCTCTAAGTCGGCGCTCCTTCTACCAGTCGCCTGCCGCCCTCTGCCCGCCGTCCGCCACACGCCACCTCCTCCAACCTCCCGCCGTCCGTCGCCCTTTACCCGACCTCCGTGAAGATAGCGGGAAAAAATCTCGAATTTCAACCAAACTTGGTATATCGTTTGCCCAGGTTTAACCACCAAAACTTTTCGTTTGACCACCCCCAGAAAAAAGTTACACGCAAAACACTTTTTCGGGCCAACTTCACGCTGGGCCCAAAAAACTGGGATTTCAGCCCAACTTGGCATATCATTTGCCCATCGTTTGCCCAGGTTTGCCCACCAAAAAGTTTCGTTTGTCCACCCACACAAAAAAGTTGCACGCAAATTTTTTTTCGGAAAATCCATGTTGGCCAAAAATTCAGGTATTTTAAATAATTTAGTAAATCGTTTACTCCGGTTTACCCGCCAAAATTTTTCATTGCCCACCACTATAAAAAATTATGCGTAACAATTCTAACCAATTCAGGTTGGCCGAAAAGAAATCTGGAAATTTAACCAAACTACGCATATCGCTTATCCATCATTTTCCCAAGTTAGCGCATAAAAAAATTTCGTTATATTCTATTCAATAAAAGAATGTTCTCGTTTGCCCAAACAATATTTTAGTTTGCCCAGGCACAAAATTGAAACAACAAGCGGAAGGGTGTATTCACACAGGGCAACGGCAAGCGAATTTGCTCCAATGTCCGGTCGGGCTAAAAGTTCCGGAAAACCAACAATTAAGATATTGTGCATAATATTTCCTAATAGTGTGTTTTCGTTTGCCCATGATTGAATTTTGTTTTACCAGGCACAGAAATGGAATTACAAGCGGAAGCGTGTATTCGTAGATGGCTCCGGCATGCGAATTTGCTCTTGTCCGTTCGGGCTAACAATTTCACAAAGGGAACAATAATGATATTGTGCAACTACTTCCTAATAGTGTGCTTTCATTTGCCCAGGAATAATTTTCGTTTGCCCAGGTACGGAAATGGAATTATAAGCGGAAGCGTGTATTCGTAGAGGGCTCCAGCATGCCAATTTGCTCCTTTGTCCGGTCTGGTTCACAATTCCAATATAGGAACAATAATGCTTTTGGGTATAATATTTCCTAATATTGTGTTTTCGTTTGCTCAAGAATAGTTTTCGTTTGGCCCGGTACAGAAATAGAAATATAAGCGTAAGCGAGTATTCTTACGGGGATCCGGCAGGTGCATTCGGTCATTTGATCGGTGTGGCTAACACTTATGCTGAAGAACAATGATAATAATAAACATACTATTTCTTAATAGTATCATTTCGTTTGCCCAGTAATAATCTTCGTTTGCCCAGGCACAGAAATGGAATTACAGGCCAAAGCGTGTATTCTTACCGGGATCTGGCTGGCGCTTTCGCTCATATGATCGCTCTTGCTAACACTTACGCTGAAGGAAAAATGATAATAATGAACATACTATTTCCTAATAGTGGGTTTTCGTTTGCCCAGAAATAATTTTCGTTTGCCCAGGCACAGAAATTGAAATATAAGCGGAACCGTGTATTCGTAGAGGGTTCCGGCATGCGAATTTGCATTTTGTGCGGGCGAGCTAACAATTCCACTAAGGGAACAAAAATTATATTGTGCATACTATTTCTTAATAGTTTGTTTTCGTTTGCACAGGAATAAGTTTCGTTATATCAGGAACAAAAATGGAATTACTAGCGGAAGCGTGTATTCGTCGAGAGCTCCGGGATGCGAATTTGCTCCTTTGTCCGGTCGGGCTCACAATTCCAATAAAGAAACAATAATGATGTTGTGAATACTATTTCCTAATAGTGTCTTCTCGTTTGCCCAGGAATAATTTTCGTTTGCTCAGGCACAGAAATGGAAATATAAGCGAAAGCGTGTATTTGTAGAGGGCTCCGGCATGCCAATTTGCACTTTGTCCGGTCGGGCTAACAATTCCAATAAAGGAACAATAATGATAATGTGCATACTATTTCCTAATAGTGTGTTTATGTTTGCCCAGGAATAATTTTCGTTTGCCCAGGCACAGAAATAGAATTACAAGCAGAAGCGTGTATTCTAACGGAGCTCTGGCTGGCGCTTTCGCTCATTTGATCTGTCTTGCTAACACTTACGCTGAAGGACCAATAACGATAATGTGCATACTATTTCCTAATAGTGTGTTTATGTTTGCCCAGGAATAATTTTCGTCTGTCCAGGCACAGAAATGGAATTACAAGCAGAAGCGTATATTTTTTCGGGGATCCGGCTGGTGCATTCGCTCATTGGATCTGTCTTAATAGTGTGTTTACGTTTGCCCAGGAATAATTTTCCCCCAGAAGGTCTTTACCGTTTGCCCAGGAGGTCTTTACCTGTTACCCTCCGCCTGCCTCACGCCGATCGCCGTCCTGCACCATCAGCCCGCCGCTCTCTGCCCGCCATCCGCCTCCCGCTACCCTTCTCCTGTTTCCCGCCGTCACCGATCGTCGCCCGCTACCCGCTGCCCTCTGCCCACTGCCTGGTTCCCGCCGCCCGCCGGCATCAGCCTACCCCCCTCTGCCCACTGCCCGCATCCCCGCCCTCCGCCATCAACCCGCAGCCCGCCACCCACTGACTGCCTCCCACCAAACGCCGCCCGCCACCCACCGCCAGCCGTCTGCCGCCAGCCTTTCGTCGCTGCCACTCGTCACCCACTACCCGCCGACCTCAGCCCACCGCTCTCTGCCCACCGCCCCCATCCCGCCCTCCGCCAACAGTCCCCCTCCCATCTCCCGCCGCCCTCCGACCATCAGCGCGAACCTTGCGGCCCCGCGGCCCGAGAACAGCATTTCCTCTCGGCCTCGTTTGGAGAATTTTCGACCGGTTGCACCCGCCCCTCGGCTCGCGCGGCGCCGCCACCGCCGCCGCACCGAACCTGGACTCCGAAACATTCGCGTGAATTATTGAAAATTAGTCGGATGTAGTAGGATGCTCTTTGAAACTTCCTAAATTATTACTTAATCAGGAACATGCCGCTTCGCCGGCGGAGGGGAGGGGCAGATTTTTCCAGCGGCTCCGAAATATTCCTGGGGCCTCCGGTAGGGGAGCAAGACTAAGCAGGACGCACGGAAGAAGCGGAGGCAGCGCTGAAGAGGAGAGGAAGCGGAGGGGAAGTGAACTGACGTGATGACGGTGAAATTGAGAACGAATAATATGACAGAGGTTTAGCGGATAAACTATGAAGTTTATCATGTAACAAGATTGCAAAGAATTGGGTGAAGAGGTCAGAGAGTATTCCATTACAGGGAGCAAGCAATTGTGTAAAGTCACAATAACATTTTTGGGAAATCCTTGAAGCAACGCTCCTTGAATTACACAAGAAGAGGGAATACGGGATGTACGTGTCGATTATTATAAAAAAGTAGAAAAACAGAGGAACCAAATGTTTACTTGGACGAAAAAAGATCAATTCGTATTAGGCAATCTGGAACATAATTACAAAAAGTGGCATTTAATTGATTTTGAAACTGTAGAGTAGGTGACTGTGAGAAAAACTAAAGGAAAGAAGCAAAAGAAATACCGAAAAGTCGAGAAATGTGAAATTAAAGAAAGGACCCAGGAAAATAAAATCTAAAAAACTGGCATTGAATGGAAGGTGCCATGAATGAAATTTCTCCTAGAGAATGCCAACAAAAGGTGTAAGACACGCAAGACTAAAGAAACACGATAACCGAAGAGAAAAGTGACGAAAGAGCGTGATGTCGCTGGGGCCGGGATGGAAGGGCTGGCGAAGGCAGAGTGGAGTAGAGGAGGGCGCGGCGCCTGGAGGCTGGAGCGCGTCTGCGTACGGCGCTCCACAAGGCCGCCGGCCAGCCGGCCGGTCGGATTCGCAGCGCAGACAGCCCGCGGCGCGGCGACCGCAACACGGGAGGAGGCGGGGCTGGAGGCGAGCGCGGAAGCGGGGCGGGAGCGGAGGCGGAGGGGGCGGAAGCGGCGCGGGGAGAGGTGAACGCAGAGGCGGGAGGCGGAGGCCAGCGCGGTGGCGGTGCGGATGCTGGTGCGGAAGCGGGGTCGGGGGTGAGACTCGGAGACGGGTCGCGGGCAGGTCGCGAAGGCGTGGTCCGGGGGTGAGGCGAGGAGCCAAGCATGGGGGCGGAGAGGGTCGGTGGGGCGGTTTCGGGCGGTGCAAGGATAGCGCGAAGGCGGCACAGGGCGGGGACGGCGCGGGAGGGGCGTGAAGGTGGCGCGGAAATGACGGGGGAATGGCGCGGGGGCTGCGTTGGTGTGGCGCGGGACGGACGTCAGGGGAGCGCCTGGGCGGCGCAGGGCCGGGGGGTTGCAGGGATGGCGCGGCGCGAGGGCGGCGCGAGGGCGGCGCGAGGGCGGCGCGAGGGCGGCGCGAGGGCGGCGAGGGCGGCGGGCGGCGCGAGGGCGGCGCGAGGGCGGCGCGAGGGCGGCGCGAGGGCGGCGCGAGGGCGGCGAGGGCGGCGCGAGGGCGGCGCGAGGGCGGCGCGAGGGCGGCGCGAGGGCGGCGCGAGGGCGGCGCGAGGGCGGCGCGAGGGCGGCGCGAGGGCGGCGCGAGGGCGGCGCGAGGGCGGCGCGAGGGCGGCGCGAGGGCGGCGCGAGGGCGGCGCGGGGGCGGCGCGAGGGCGGCGCGAGGGCGGCGCGAGGGCGGCGCGAGGGCGGCGCGAGGGCGGCGCGAGGGCGGCGCGAGGGCGGCGCGAGGGCGGCGCGAGGGCGGCGCGAGGGCGGCGCGAGGGCGGCGCGAGGGCGGCGCGAGGGCGGCGCGAGGGCGGCGCGAGGGCGGCGCGAGGGCGGCGCGGGGGCGGCGCGGGGGCGGCGCGGGGGGCGGCGCGGGGGGCGGCGCGGGGGCGGCGCGGGGGCGGCGCGGGGGCGGCGCGGGGGCGGCGCGGGGGCGGCGCGGGGGCGGCGCGGGGGCGGCGCGGGGGCGGCGCGAGAACGCACCACGAGGCGGAAGGGACCCACCGCCACGCCGCGTCTCGGCGCGCGCCCGAACACAGCCAGCTCAAAGGCCCGGATTTGCATGTCGATGTTTTGCCGCAGGCGACCGGCGGCCCGCCCCGGCGGCGCAAGCCGAGCGGAGAAGGGCCAGGAGTGGGGGCACAGGGGTGGCTAGAGAGGAGGTGGATGGGGTTCTACAAATAATTTAATTTCTTCATTTTGGGCCATAAAAACTGAATTAACCCTGACTGATTTTGTGGGCCTGACAAGCGGCGGCGAAGGAGCTAACGACGAGGCGCTACTACGCCCGCATCCAACGCTGCCTCTTCGGCAGGGGTTTTCAAATTACTACTGACGCTGCTCCCGTTGCCTGCGAGTCTACCCTACAATGTTCTCCACGTATACACAGCTTCAAGTAGTATTGTGTACATTACGTTACCTCTATGATTCACCATTTACTGCTACATTTTCCTTGCCTGACTTTTTTTGCAATAAATTATTCTTATTGCTTTCCGTGTAATGCAAAATGTTTGTTCAGCCGCTAAATATCTGTTCCTAAAAAGACATTCTCCGCTTCCTTCATTCTTCACAAAGTGCACAACACTTTCTGAAACCTCTTAATGTGTTCTGTCCCTTTTTCTGATACATCGCTGTGTAATTATTCTCCTCAATTTCATTGACTTCACTCATTCTCCGCCTGTCTTCCCCGTGCATTTCTCGTACGTTTGCACGTCCCATCCAGACTCCTGTCACCGCTGTCTCCGCCCCCGCTGTGTTCTTCAACCTGCCGCTTCATCCACTTGAGCCGCCTTCCCCAAGCGACTACTGTCCCACCTCGGCGTGGGCTCGTGTGTGTTCCCGTCTTCTCCGAATCTTTCCAGCTCGCGCTTCAACGAGTCCGTTCCCCTCGGAGGCACCTTCCTCCCCCTGCCAGCGGCACCGCCGCCGCCCCCACCGCCGCCCGTCATCTCCAACCCTCTCGTCACAGGCCGTCACCGCCATCCCGCTCATCACCGCCACCGCTGGGCCCCCCGCCGCGCCATCAGCCCGGTGCTCGCAGCCGGCTGCTGCCGGATGTTCGCCGACAGAGGGATCCGCACCGCCGCTACGCGCCTCGCCGCGCCGTGCCACACACCGCTCCGCGCCACGCCGCGCCACAAACACACCGCGCCGCACCGAGCCACATCGCACCGAGTTGCTTCCCCCCGGCCCCCGCTGCCCGCGCCGCGTTCGCGCCCGCGCCCGCGCCCGCGCTCGCGCGCGTGTGCCCCGCAGGACAATACCCCGCCAACAATAGGCTTACCTTCCGCCCGCGCGCCGCCGCCGCCGCCCCACACCCCCGCGCCTCCCACCTATTTAATCAATAAAAACATGCGGCCGGGCCTCATACTGCCCGCGCCTGCCCCGCCCCTCTCCGCCACGCCACACGCTCCCCCCGCGCCCGTGTGCGCGCTGAGCGGCACGCGCAGACATATGTGCAGTATTTTTCCTGCAACCGCAGATCCGGTAATTTCTCGCGTTAAATGAATGCGGCGTTTGTTGCATGAATATGTGAGTGTTTATCCATTATTAATGAGAGTTGTGAAACAGTACAACTGCCGCGGGCGAGTTCATGTCTGCGCCCTCGACGCTGCGCGTCATTTACAATTTACGAAAACGGGCTCCTCGCGGCGAGGGCAAGACGCGGGCCGCGGCCGGCGGCGGACGTGGCCGGAGGCGGCGGCGGTGGTGGCAGCCACCCCCGCGTGCGCCGAAAGGCCGGCGAGGCGCGGGCGGTGGACCCACGGGGCCCCGCGCCTAACGCCCACACGGAGCGGTCTCTCGTTCTCAAATTCGCTCTGTCTTGCTTTCTCCCCTTCTGAAATGCCTAAAGTGGATATCCACCGTTGTTGAACGTTAGTGTTTCGGTTTGTAATATCACTGACACACAAGCAATGGAAGCATTCACGTTCTCCTTTTATATCCCAACCGTCAGAGCATCTGAACCTGATAGTTCTCAAATCTTACTGGGTTAAAGCTTCGAAACTTGTAGAGCACATTGATCTCTCTAATTCTATAATGTAGAGATCTCTATGATTAATAATATTGTGCACAAGTAAATTAATTTGCTATTCAGATCATTTATATTATTGATATTCTTCAATGTTATTTCCTCTGAATGAACCTAGACTCTAAACAGGACATTTCCAAATAGCTGTGCTTCTCTTTTGAAGAATAGATGATGAACATAGTACTTTGCATCTCCCTAACTACTTTCAAGAGCTTGGTGAAAATTGCATCAATTATAGTGAAACACAAGTGACATTACCCCTCCAACCTCGCTTGTTCTCAAAGTATGGCATGGTGACTACTATATTTTTCTGTTTCTGTGTTGAAGGAAAATCAACTCCTGTCTGTCTATAAGATAATCGGTTTCTTTTTTAAGATTAATTATTGAAATCGACGTATTTTGTTATTTGGCGTTGATTTATTGAAGTATTAGCGATGAAAAATATCTCTTGTACTCGTATTGTGAAATTCAAATTCATAATATGTGGTAAAAATGTATCTCTTTCTCTATTTTGCACATTATTTATTTAATGAAACTAAATAATCACTTTTAATATTGTGTACGAGCGAACGTGTTGATTGAAAAAAATTAAAATATAATTTTTATTAGTTGGATTCCTAGTTTTGTATTAATCACGAGTACAATGAATTCTACTGATAACAAAAAGTTAATAAATGCTATTTAACGAGACTTTGAATGTTATTAACTAGTGAAAATATGAAATATATTGGTTTATGTGAAGCCGCGCAAGGGATTTTTCCATTTGCTTTTTAGCGTTAAAAATCGAATAGTACAGCAATAATCATTATTGTTGAATAATTATATTCTATCACTGGCAAGTTTAATAAATTACCCAGGAAACCAAATAAAATATTACATCAAACGTAGAAATTCCTTAACCCTTTTGCGTCAAATAAATACAATATAAAAGGCATATCTAAATCAATTCAAATAAATAATGAAACGTCCTTCTAGTACATATGTTTCCAAACTACAAATGACAGTTTATGCAAGTCTCTACGCTAACTATACAAATCCTACGAAAGAGCAAAAAGTTGAGAAGTGAAAAATTTCGATCACCTCACGATCGTTGCCAATATAAAAGTCTGAGAGTGACTTGAAAAATAAATAGCACATATTGGACTAAAAGAAATGTGGATTCAGGGACGTTAGTAGCTAGTCATAGTCACAATTGGAGCTTCGCGTTGGGTTACTTCCACTTCTCGCTAGGAGCGGAAATATAATAATTGTAAAGCTAGTGGTGTTGTAAGAGCATAATTTTTTGCATTATTCTAACTTTCCAATTTTTGAATCTTCAGAGAGTCCAACGAAAAGGCGACATTTTAAGTGTCCTTTGCTCTCTTCGTGGGAAAAAAATAATGAACAAAACTTGGAAACTTTTGTCATCAATTTGGTTTGCCAAAATGGGACCAGCACAAATTATTTTGACTGTCCATTGATACATTTCTCTATAAAAGTTAAAGAAAAAATTAGAGCCGTTGTTGAGAAAATAACTGTTCTAAAATTGCCTGAATTTCACCCAAAATTACCCCAAAACTACTAATTGTACGTGAACTTATTTCATGATTTCAAAGACTGTCATAGCAAGAGATTTTATTAAGGAAACAAATCTCTATCTTCAATATTGTAGTTGTAGGAAGATGCAGAAAAACTTTTGAACTTTTGGAATTGTAGAAAAATCAGGGATTTCAACGCAAATGAAACTTGCGCCAATCTTTTAAGCTTCCTTTAGGCTATCCAAAACCAAAGTTTAATTCAAAATTTTAGAGCTAATTTTTAGAAAATTTTGAAAATGTTGAAGTTTTGTGTAACGCACTCTCCCAAACAAAAATATCCATGTATTTCAAACACAGAGGACGTCGAGCTCGCTGAAATCTATTGGGGAATATCAATTTTGGAGAAAATGGGCTGAACGGTTGAGGCGCAAACGTTTATGACATACGGACGGATGGATGGACGGTCAAGCGAACGGAAGGACAGAGAGACATTTGACCATCAATTGGTTTGACCATCAATTCGGTATTAAGGTCCCACAAAACATGGAATCTGACTACAAAACGTGTTGGTGGAAGTCATTCAATACCACTTGAAAGAACAAGATTGATCCACTTTTTCGTTACTAGGCACTGGCAATAAGTTATTCTGTCCAGAACGTGCCGATTTCTGAGGCTTACCATACTTTCTCTTCTTATGAAGTGAGATAATAAAGTAAAGGTAATGTAAACTTCTGGAAATACTACTTATTTTCGAATCATTGGGTGGTGGTTACAAATATTTAGAGAAAAATGGTTAATTTGTATTGAATACATACCTGTCACGTTCTATTTAATATTCATGCTATATTTGTGCAATTTCCAACATTTTTATTATATTTTATTCCGGTTAAGTGTTATTATAGTACAAGATAGGGAAACGGTAGTACCTATGAAATGAAGTTAAAGTTTTCTCTAACTTAAAAAAAAAACTGTACTTAACGCAATGTTTGCGTTCTATTATGGAGTTGCCAGAAGCCGAAGTGCCAATTCTCACCCGTCCGTATTGCTCTTCTTCTCATTCCATCTAATCTTCAAACTTTCCATTCGCGAGCACAAGCGACAGTTTCCTCCCCACACACCGGCAATCAATTTCTGAATACGCGTCAGTCTCTCGAAAAGCCACACTCCGCGCTCGTAGACGCGAGCTCAGATCCATATCACCCAAGTGGTCGGCACAGAGCGCGTTGCCAGGTGGCGAGCGCGAGCGGAACGCGGACGCAGGCATGGGCCCTCAATGCTCGTCGCCAGACCCCCTGCCCCGTTCCGCCCTGTCCCCGCCCCTCCCCCGCCCCGTTCCGTCATGCCCCGCCACGCCCCGCCACGTCCCGCTACGCCTCGTCACAAGACGTGGCCCGCACCCCCTCGTAATGGCGCCCGCGTCGCGGGCGGGCCGGCTGCGAAATTGTGCCATCTCTGGGGCGGAGCGGCGACGGCGGCGGGGCGGGGCGCGGCGGGAACGGGGGCGAGCCGAGGGCGACAGAGGAGCGGCGGGGCCCTGAGGGAGGACAGGGCCAGAGAGGCGGAGGCGGGACGGCGGTGGCGGTGGCGGCGGTGGCGACGGACGGGCGGTCCGCAATAGCATGTCGGCCGTTTTCACACTGCATGTATAAAGTCCAACTCTGAATTCGGTTTATTGCCGATATTCCGCTGCGATATGGACGATCCTAACTCTCGAACTGCACTTCAGTTTTACGATCAATCCCTGGGGGTGATTCACATCATCATAATTCTACCCCCTCCCAGCTCCACCCCTTTCCCTGTGCCTGCAGGAAGCTCCCAGCGCGACTCCCATCGCCGTCGAGCGCACGGACACAAACACCCCCGCAGCCGCCACCCCCGTGACTCCCCGCCCCCCATACCTCCTCCACCGGCTCTTGCCGCCTCCCGCCTTCTGCCGCCATTTACATTTCGCTCGCAGTGTCTTTCACGGTCTCCATAAATAAGAGCTGTAAGCGTGGTCGTAGCCCCTGCGCGACGCAGCCCGCAACGCTGTCTCGGCGCGTTCTCTCGACTCGGCGGCGATCCTCCCTCCCCTTCCCCCTTGCCCTGCCGGTGGCCGTTTCTCGCCGACCCCGACGGCGCGCCCTGCCCCTTCGTCGCCTGCCCTCCCAGACCGTCGTCGTCTCGTTGTCCCCGCCCGCCCGCCCGCCCCCGCCTCGCCACGCCCCCTTCCGCGGCGCCCGCTTGCGCCCCCGCCCCACCCCGCCAGCCTATCGAACGACCCCCGGCGCCCTGATTACGGAGCACGCGTTCTTCGGCGCCCGCGTGCCCGTCGTTCTACACGGGTAACGTCGAGTTACGCCCGTGTTTTTCAACCCTTTCCCATTGGTGGTGCTTCTGGACCTGCACCTCATCGTGCACCAGCTCTTATTCACCCCCCTCCACGCAATTGGACGAGCAAACGTAAAACTGAAAACACATTTCCATGAATGTATAGTGATTATTTTAAGCACACAACTTGAGTTCTTAATTTATTAAACATATTCTCACACCGTTTATCAATAAACTTACATGCGATCTTAGATCTTTTTAGATTCAACTATGAAAATATTAGTTCAATATCTCCAGTGTTTTATACCTTCCTACTTAAGTTCCTTTCCATTTCTTTCCAAACCATTTATCGCGTTCCTGTCATCAGTTATAGTCTACAAAAACGGAAATACACGATGATTACCCAAATATAAAATATTTTACTTCAAATGTCAACGGATTTTTTTCATTGCGCAAAAGCGTTTAATACAAAGCGTTTATTGAAATGTTTTTCAAAAATAGTAATCGGAAAAGTTTGAGCTTAAGCTCAATGATTATGGATGTATTTCTTAAAAGGATTCTGAATTGTTTACATCAGAGCAGATTTTATTGGCAACAACTCGAATTATTTCATACTAGAAAATAAGTTTTATTTTCGATAAAATGGCTCCTAATTTTTTCTTGTAAGAGTGAAATACACTTATAAAAGTGCCATAGGTTCGATTTTCACTTTTACCTCTAAATGTTTGAAAATTGCAAAAGATTAAACATTTTTGGGAGTCTTCCTACTACAAAATTCGAGGTAATGATTTTTCCCTCAAATGAAATTTGTTCTTCATAATTAGTTTTGGACTTGTTCATTTTTAATTTTTTTGTCTTTTTCGATCAATATTGCGTGAAATATGTTCAATATTAAAAAATAACCAAAGTCAGAATTTCTCAAAAACTGTTCCAAATTTTTCTTTCTACTTTTGGTTGGGATAGTGGTAAATGTACTGTATAAGATGACGTAAACGCCATTTTGCTGTATCTTTGTTGCTTTTTAAATTACAAAAATGTATTTTTTTACTAGCCTCGCGTGTCGTTCATATTTACATTAGCGGCGATTTGTTCACATTTATACCTACATGTGCTTCAAATTATGTCTTATGAAGTTTTTGAAAACTCAAATTTTTTCTGTTTTTTAGCTCAAAATTCCACATATTCAGAAACGCTCAAACGTCATGTTCTCGATAAGGCTCAAAATTTTTTCTTCAAACTTTTTGTGCGGATAGTGCTGAATACACAGTATAAAATGACATAAAAACCATGTTGCTGTATTTTTCCCAAAATAATGCAGATCTATTTTTTTAAATACGTTTCCCCGTTAATTTGCACATTTCCAACAATTTGTATACATTATTGCATTTTTGAAAAGCGCTCCAAACGACTTTCAATGAATTTTCTCGAAAACTAAAAAGTTTTCTTTGAAAAAGAGTTTCAAATTTCGCATTTACAGAAACGCTTAAACGACAATTTCTTAAAATCTGCTCCAAATTTTTCAAGGAAAATTTTTCATTTAGGGCGAGCTTTTACTCCCCTTTAATATTCTTAAAGCAATATTTCTGCTCTACTATTAGGAAACCGAATAACTGAGAAAATTAAAAAGAATGTACTTTAGGAGGGGATAGATGGTATCTGGCAAGAGGATGGGGCACAACCAAAAAATAGCCCTGATCAAAGAAATTAGGAGACTTAACTAGTGCGAGAACGCCTGTGCTGTTCTGTAGCACCCACTAGTTGATATTGTAGACATGTTTTTTTATCTCAATTAATGTACGTGTTCACGTCACTAAGTACAATATTTACCTTTTCATGGTACTTAGTAAGGACCATAAATACAGTACTGGCACTTATCAGTCCTTAAATGGCACTTATTACTTGGTACTTCTCAGTCCTAGTAATCATCACAATTTCCTAGTAAACATCAGAATTTCCTCCATACTGAAGTCACACTAACATGCACTACACTACCACATATTCCGGAAGACCGGTCGGGAGCTTAGAGCTTGTCCCGGCTAGGGCGGTGCCCCGCTGGTGGGAGAGTCCTGGTTAGGGGAAACCCCACTAGCCGACGGTAGGTCGCCGCCGGATCTCGCCATCCAGCTGGGGAAGACCACCGCCATCTCCCGAGAAACAAACATGCACTACACTAACGGGACTAATGACCAAAGCAGTTGACGCACCCGGAAACACGAAAAAAACAAACCAAACCATACTCCACATTGAAGTCTCTTCTAATTTCAGTAGGAATTTAAAAATGACTTAACCATTTATTGTTACACTGATTGAAGAAATCGAATGTGAGTTAATCATACTTGCTTTCATCTTAATCACTGTTGAAATTTTCTGATCTGTAAATTTATGGTTAAGAAAAGGTCCGTTTATATGATTAGTATTTAATCTAAAAAATTATAAACACACACTGGCACAATAATTAATAATTCACGTTCAATCATTTATAATTTATAATCAACAATTTTTTAGATTCACACTAGCAAATGAAAATTAGTAAGATCTTAAAATTCATTGCCGTGTACCTCTTGGCTGGCACTCACACTTATAAACTTGTGTAAATAATATTGTTTTTAAATTAATAATAATAATATAATAATAATAATAATAATAATAATAATAATAATAACAACAACAACAATAATAATAATAATAATAATAATAATAATAATAATAATAATATCATAATAATTATAATATAATTAAATGTGTGATATAATTTATTTTCCTGGAATATCGTTTTACCACCGTGGTTTCTGGTGAGTTATTTAATGTTCTTGGTATACTGATCTTGTGTAATAAAAATTGGTTCCGTAACTTATGAGGTAGAAGGTAACTTTCAGTGTTCAGAAATTCAGTGTTCAGACATATTATGTAACTTTGCTCTCATTTGGATACAGTATTCTACTTATTGTTTTGAACCAAAACAGAAGAGGTCGAGAACCCTTCTCGAAGTAATGCATGTATATAATTGTAAATTGATTTAATCTAATTGAAAGTTTTTTTGTTTTATAACTTCTGATGTCATGATAATCGTCTTCGTAAATACGTGAGGGAAATAATATTCTGAGATAAAAATGTTACGTAAAAATTGAGAAGTGAAAAGTGAGTGAGATAAAAAAGTTTTAAATTAATCTTTTTTTCCCATTATAGTGACAGTAAATATATAGGAAGGAAATTGTTCAAAGGGCTCTTCACCTTAGGCAATAATACACATAAGAAAATGCTTTGAGATTGTGTATTTAATTAATGTGTTTATTGTCATCTTTTAAAACAATTCAAAATAATCTAGAAGTATTGCTTATTGATTTTTTATAATTTGTTGTTTGTAATAACGTCTGATAAATACTGTGTCCGCCGGTCCACTTTTTTTTTATTTAAGGTCGCATCAACATCTAAGTCATTAGCGACCACTATTGGAGTTAATGTTATGGTAACTATGAAGTTGAAATGAAAGGGTGATGATAAGGGGTGAAAGGACGAACACAAATCCAACCATGCCCGAGGCGGGACTCGAACCCGCGACCGCGACCGAGGCGGGACTGGATCGCCGAGACCACTACGACACTACTGCCTTAGCAATCTCGGCCACCGGGCCGACTCCGGTCCACTTTGTGAGTGTCAATTTTAACAAAAAAAACCGTGATCCATAAATAAAGAGACAATGATAGTGTTCCATGCTCAACAAATAGAGATTTACAGGAATCACGCAGTCTAAACAGTTTTCGTTTGTGATCAGCTGTCATACCAGCTTAGCTAAAACATCATCAGCTAACATATTTTTACACAGTTTATTTAGTAATGCCAAACTCCAATTCAAGATCATTTATCCTTCAGTTTATTGCTGAATGGGTCCATCTTTTAACAATATGATCAGTCTCATATAACGCTTCACCTATTTCATAGAAATGCCGAGTCGGTGTTCAAATATAGGACATTACATGTGGATGTTGTGATGACCAAATCATTACAATATTTTGTGATAGATTTTCTATTGTGTATATTCGTTTTCTATATCTTATTTACTTTGATCTACATGCCTATTTTCTGAATTTCACTTATCTTCGCCGTTTATTTTCTTGGTAATTCCTATATTTGCAGCGGAAAAACCTCGAATCAATATTGTTAATAAGTGGCTACGAAATAATATGAAAATCGTGGCAGAGGACATAGATGTAAAAGAATTTAAAAAGACTGCGGAACACAGGCCTCGGGTTATGACAAATTTCATCTTCCTCTCGTCCCACATGGATCTTCGATCCGAAGTCGTCGTCTCTTCAACATTTCGATTTGTAATAGCACACTCCCTCCCGCTGGGCTGAGCCTCATGATTGTACCTCGGCGTCTCGTTTCGTTTCCACTCTTCTCTCCGGCTTGAGCTCCCGCTCGTCCTGGACCTCGTTTTTAACCCTCTTCCGGGAACGCCGCCCTACCATATGGAGTTGGGTCGCAAGGTCTCGCCCCACCCAACCTTTCCGCGCAGCTTCCCTCCACGCAGCTTCGCCCCACCCCAATGCATTCCACCCCGCTTCGGCTATCACCACCACACTCCATCTCACTCGACCACACACATCACCACACTCCACCTCACTCCACCATACCCCACCACAAACATCACCACACTACACGACCACACTCGACCACACACATCACCACACTCCACCTCACTCCACCATACCCCACCACAAACATCACCACACTACACGACACACATCACCACAATCCACCACACACATCACCACACTCCACCACACACACACCACCACACTCCACCACACACATCACCACACTACCACACTACCACACCACACCCGCCTCTCCCCATATCGTCCTTCCCCCTCCCACCTTGTCCCGCCCTACCCCGTGTTTCCCCACCTGCCTCTCCCCACTCCTCACACAACTTCAAGCACACCCTCCTCTATCTACTCCGTCCCACGCCGAGTCGAGTCGTCTGCAACTTCCCACGCCACTGTCGCCCACGCTACTTCCCGTTCGCACCATTCGCTCCAACCATATTACCGACTGCCTCACGCCCATGAGCGGTCCCCTATTTACTGTCCCTACT
Source organism: Teleogryllus occipitalis (assembly GCA_011170035.1). Classification (NCBI taxonomy): domain Eukaryota; kingdom Metazoa; phylum Arthropoda; class Insecta; order Orthoptera; family Gryllidae; genus Teleogryllus; species Teleogryllus occipitalis. The sequence goes on from BLKR01002834.1 coordinate 145,958, forward strand.
GACAACACATTCCCCACTGTCCGTCCTGTCCACCATCATCTCCAATGTTCGATTTACTCCGCACTCTCACCAGTGTTTGCATTGAGCCCTCTGTCTATGCAAACACGCGTCATCCCGCCGCCTATCCCGTACGTCTCGTCTAAGAGCCCGTGATTACGACGGGTAGTCCTCGTCCACTGACGCAGTTCACTCTGACCCGCGCGCATGGCGCATGTTGACCAAATTGTCCGTCTCACCCGGGTTAACCACAACGTCCAATAGAAATCTCACTTCCCGAATCGCTCGCGCGTCACCGTCCCTGGTCGTTCTGACCACCTGCAAATCTGGTCGCCCATCCAAGTTCACGTTGCCAGTGGTCCCCGCGCCGCTCACGCCGCCCCCATCGCCCGCACTGACAGTGTTGGTTTCAGTGACCATCTTGCCCGGACCGGCCACGAAGCCCAACAGCACCCACGCCTCCTGGACCACACGCGCGTCACCGTCCGTGGGCGTTGGGGCTGTCCCGGGCTGTCGCCGGACGCTGCCGGAGCGCCGCGCGCTAACGCCACCACGCGCACCTGCGTTGCGCGAAATCGGCGTCCGGTTGCCCCGGCAACCGTCTTAATCTTTCAGTAACGAACCGGATTATTCTGTGGTGATCAACGCGCCTGGGAACGGGCGGAATGCAAGGCCGGACGGTTGGGAGGGGGGTGCGTTGAACGGGAAGGGGCGGGGCGGAGAGAGCGATGGAGAATGGGGAAAGTTCGAGAGAGTGGGCGTCGAGAGGATTGGTCATCTCAACAGCTGGCTGCTGCGAGAGATATACTGAATCCCGTTCAGTGTTAATCCAAGAAGTGAATCTAAGATTAGTATTTCTGGACGCGTCAACTGTTATGGTCATTAGTCCCGTTGGTATATTTCATATTATATCACAATAGGAGGTGCTTTTCCTCCTCACTGGAATGTGAGATCCGGAGTCGACTTACCCATTGGCTTGCGAGGTTTCCCCTCCAAGTATCGCCACTGGAGGGCCCCGCCCCCACCAGGACCAGCTGTAAGCTCGCGCCTGATCTCCCCATTTTTGTAGAAGTGTAGATCATCTAAATGTAAATGTGTGTAAGGGGAGAGGAAAGGACAAGGATGAGGAAGGTAAGATCACGCGTTGATCACTGCTTCGGCATACATCTGGTACTGATCGGAGAAATCACAGAAAGCTACCGATCAGAGTATCCGGCCGCTAGAATTCTCCTCCAGACAGAGGCTGAATTCGAACCAGCCTCTTAGCTAGTAACGAAAATTCGCCACCGTCGGGGGACTGCAGCTCTATTGTCCATTAGGACGTTGTTTGCGGGAAGTGGGGAGCTTCTACACATTCAGTAGCTCTTTAATATATCTATCACCATTTTTGGTTTGATAAAAGTAGAGTGACCCGGCTGATCGAGTTGATGAGAGAAACGTTTAGTCGCCTCATCTAGAGGATATATCACCACCACTCCTCGTTGCCTTCCTGCCTATTGAGCAAATCGCTGGGTACCCTTGGTGCATTATCGATCAAAATAGTATAATCGAGTATGTGAGGTATGTTTACAACACTCTGTTTCTAACTTTTGTTGTCTGGTGTCTCCAAGAGGAGAATGTATTAAGGTACGTTTTAGTAGATAAATAAAGTCCTGCATACTGAATATCAGTGTTTCCTCCTTCAACTGTTATTGCAAACCATTGAAGCTTTTGCAAATATGCTTCAGTAAGACTAAAATAAGAATTAATTTAGTGAGGAATGTGAGGGTTCTTTCTAGGTACGTTAATGTAATTTAAGTGCATTACATGCATTTCACTTCAACTACTTCAACTATTCCAATTCAGCTTAAGTGGTAAAGCTACATCAACATATCATCAACATATGAATAGAGACGAAAGCCTTATACTACACAGCAAACGACAATGCCGCGGAAACCGAGTTCGTCTTTCCTTGAAACCTTAGATGCCGTAAAAACGAATGCAATCCCGTGGTGATGCCTACCCTAAACAGTCATTAAGCTTATACTACACATGATGTCGGCCGAATGTTGATCAGTACTGTTCGTAATGTTACCACTTATGAGAAACTTTAAATAAGAAACATTTCTTCAAGTAGGAGTACTCATACGCCCTCTTTAGCAACAACTCTTTCGTTTCGATCGTTTTTAACGGTCGGCGACTATTAAATTCCTTAACGCACGCCAGCCATGAAGGGTAGTTTTCGTTCCACTATTTTATTGCATTATGACCTTATAATTCTACAGGATTACAAAAAGTTATAAACAGGATTGCAGTAATAAACTAGACAAATACCTTAGTACTAAAGCACTTCCAGGAATTTCAAACGAGACGAGATGGCGCTGTCCAATTCCTTCCTAGTATGTTCATAAGAATTCGATACCAACAAACCACAACTAATAATATCATTTTTGTGCCTCTGACCGGGAGGTCCTAAGGTTCCAGTCCCGCGGCAGAAGGATTTTCAACACTAGGTAAATAGCTAGGTTGAATTCGGCAACTTTCTGGAAAAGAATTGTAGATGCTGCGCCCTCTGATAAGTAGTTTTTTGTGGTTTCTTCAATCAACACCAAACGAATGCCAGAGCAATACCCTAACAAACAGGCTACGTGGTGCACTCGTTTTTCTTCCTCTTCCTTGTTCTTTTATCGCCCATTACATTCATACATTTACACTTGCAGATACTAGACTATCACAAGTCTGAAAAAATATTTACGGGACATTTGACGCGCCCGTATACACAAAATATCCATTCAATTAATTGATATCAACCTCTATTTTATTTGAAATTCAGGACTTAAATTAATTCCAACATTGCCCCGTTTCTTCATATGAACCAATAATTTGTACCAATATATTACTTTAGTACTAATCTCTGTACTATTAATTCCTAGAATAAAAGACAATATATTCTCTCTGGAAAATGTCATTTTCAGAAAATGTCATATTCATTAACAGAATTTCAAGAAACACATTTATTAATTGATGGTTATTTTGTTGATTGAAATGCCAGGTAAAAAGGAAATGTCATGAAAATGAACTCTATTTCTGTATCGGCAGCCATTGCATCAATTTCTGTAGGTTGAAAGTACGCGGAACATTAGCATGACTTCCCTCCAACCATTGTGATTATTCATTTTAATTTGAAAAAACAAATTTTAAATTGGGTCAACATCGATTATTCATTCTTTTGTTCTTTTATCATTGTCACTGTGATTAGTACTAATTTCGATGACCAGCGAAGCTCGAATTTTATGGACCGTTCTGAGCGAAAAATATCGTTAATTCTAAAACATTTTATCTAACTCTCAATCCTGTAGCAGAACGAAAATAGTTAAATATACCAAGTCAGTCTTCACGTCTTACAAAATATAGTGAAGATAAAATGACTGTCAATGAGTATACTGGGTTTTGAGAACTTGAATATACCTCCCTTCTAGTTAGTGGTCTTCTACTCTTCCTGCAAAAAGGCTGCTCGACTGATCGAAATATTTCTTTAGACTATTTATGATTATTATTGTGAACAGATTAAAGCTCGTTTTCATGAGCAGTCTACAGTTCAAAAAGTTTATCTTCGACAACGAATCTGTGCTACGAAGAGGCGCAGGTGTTTCTTGGAATTAAGTGGCATCCCACAGTCACGAGTAAATACATTTATTAGCGCTGAGGTAAGCGGCCGCGTGCAGGAGGAAGATGGTGCGGAAAGCGAGGGGTCTTCAGCAAAGGTGGTCGCGGCGGGGCGGAGGCGGCAGCGCCTCCGGACGCAGCAGCGGAAACGCGATGGAGGAAACTACCTGCGGCGCGCCCGTTTGGCAGCGCGTCCGGACGCGTCCCAGCTCCCGCGCCCGCCCCGCCACCTCCTCCGCACACGCCTCCGCCAGCGCCTCCGCTTCCGTTTCCGCCTCCGTTCCCGCCTTCGCCCCAGCCTCCGCCCTCGCCCCCGCTTCCGCTCCTGCTCCCGCGTTTCCCCCGCCTCCGCTCGCGCCTCGTCCCTACCTCCACCCCGCCCTCACCCCGCCCCTGCCTCCGCCCCACCCCGTCTCCGCCCCCGCCTCAATTTCGCTTCCGCCTGCTAACCACGCCTCCGCCTACGCCTACGCCCACGCAGCCGCTCACGCATCTATCCACGCCGTTGTCTACGCCGCAGCCCACGCCGCCGCCCACGCTTCCAATCACGCCGCCGCCCACTTCCCGCCTACACCTCCACCTCCTCGCAGCTTCCACCCACCCTGCCCCCAGCACACCCCGCATCTGCTCCTCCACCGCTCACGCTTAGCACCGACGCGCATCCCCACGGTGCTCGCAGTCCAAGCGACAGCGCCCTCGTTTCCTCCGATGCCCACGCCCGCTCTGCCATCGACGCAGCGGCGCTTGCGCGGTGCCCGCCGCCTCCACACCCGTCCGTCTTGCTTCCGCTTGCAACTTCCCGACTTTGACCTCGCACCGTGCGGCTCCATGAACTGGAGTCCGCTCGCTCACTCACTAGGTTCTCCTCCTGACATTCACTTCGTCCATGCTAACCCTCGTGTTCTTTACTTCTGCTGTTCCATGATTGGGCCTCTCCTCCAAACACTTCAAGTTAGTTCGGTCTCTGCAGGTTCGAAGTGTGCGATCTTCGACACATACAGATTTCTCAATTCCTTTCTCCGTTCTGGGTCTTTCCTCCCTTTCTGCTCATTCCCATATCCAACTTCCTACTATGTGAAAAGGATTTGCTGAACCTTCTGCATTTTCCGTGAGCCATCTTCATGAACAGAACAAGACCCGACGAATTAATTTCCCAACATTTCCTACCTTTCAACTCTGCCATTTCACCGTAAGTCGACGGCAACAGCACAAACAATCTCTCTATCAGATTTGATCACCCTTCACCAACACAACTGCCAGCGTCAATCCGCCTACGACGCCCCAGCGCATCGCCCCGCACCACTTCCAGTGTTTTGCATCCGTAGCTCCTGAGCCCTCGCAACCTTTTCCCGGTGTCGGCACCCTTAGTGGCTCTCTATCCCCGTGTACACCGCCCCGCCCCGCATCGCCCCGCCTCGCGCCACCCTGTACCGGCACCAGCCCGTGCCCCAGGCACCGTCCCGTGCATCCTCGCGCCGCCCCCCGCCACGCCGCGCCACGCCGCACCACGCCGCGCCACGCCGCGCCACGCCGCGCCACGCCACGCTGCGCCGCGCCACACCGCGCCACACCGCGCCACCCCGCGCCACCCCGCGCCACCCCGCGCCAATCCGCGCCGCCCCGCGCCACCCCGCGCCACCCCGCGCCACCCCGCGCCACCCCGCGCCACCCCGCGCCACCCCGCGCCACCCCGCGCCACCCCGCGCCACCCCGCGCCACCCCGCGCCACCCCGCGCCACCCCGCGCCACCCCGCGCCACCCCGCGCCACCCCGCGCCCACGTCGCAACGCCGGCGCTTTCCGGGAGGAGCGGACGCCGCCGCCCTCGGCCTCGACCGCCGGACGCGGCGCCCAAGGAGATTAAGGGAGTAATTTCGTCGTATAGTATTGAATTTGGCAAGGGCTCGTTCGGCGGCGCTCGCTCTTTCGCCTCTGGCCCTCGCCTCGCGTCGCTCGACCTGCGCGCGTGAAGGACGCCGCCTGTTGCTGCGCACTTGGACGCTGCCGCCCATCTCACTTCCAGGCCGCCCCGCGGCGCCCCCGACACTGCTCGCATGCTCTTACAATTAGTGAATGTTAGTAATGTTTTCTTTAGTGATTTTAATTAGTTGCGTAACATGCGCTTAGAATTAGTGAATGTTAGTATAATTTTCTTTAGTGCTTTGGTGGAAATGGTGATAATTGAGTGAATGTTCATTCGACAAATTTTCAGGAAATGTGAATTTCAAGTTACATGCTTTTTAAGAACGGTTACTCATGGGGCGCTTACGCAGAATAGAATACTCTGAAGTGCTTCAAAATTTTACTATGTAATGTTAACGACATTTAAAACAAGTTACAGAAATATATTACTTGCGAGATTCTACAGGAAGAGGAAGAAAGAATTGTTGTTCTTTCTGTGACCTTAAATATGAAGCACTAGGCTTTGCGACGTAGAAATTGTCGATAAAAGGCTTACACGGGCAGGGCTGTAATAGAACTTGACGGCTCACGGAAGGAATATGCTTTTGCGTTCCTATCGAAAAATATTGCAAACAGAAATATGAAAGCTGTTATTATTTTAGAATAGAAGCCTGAAGATAAAGCAGGTTTATTTATTTTGTTTTCATATTTCTTAACTGTGGCTACTGGATCATTGTCTCGTAATTATCGCTTATAATACGCCAACATTTTTTTCTCAAGTCGTATATTGTAATTATAAGTATAGTACATCAGTAAGAAGAAATATGTATTTAGAGGAATAAAGTTTATTAGAGCATGAACACGAAAAAGTTTTCAGGAATGAAGAGTAAAAGAGGAAACAGAAGCATTATACTTTATATTTATTGCACTAGTTAAACCTCCATTCCGTAATTTCCAGGATTGTAACATTTTTTGGATCACCAAGAGCATCTGTATATACTCTCGACAAGAAATTATTTCCTGAGTGAAGACATTTAGCAAATAAAAGAATATTGCTAGTAAGGGTCTATGTGCTACTGAAGACTTCAAGGGCTCTTCATTTTCATGGACTCCAAAGAAACATTCATTGCATACTTTCGCGAAAATTTTTCACCTAGATTCGTCAATCTAATAAAATACGCTTGATATGCAAGCGCATATTAAATTTAATTCCGCAAGGTTTTATTCACATCTGGCAATCTAGATTCAGTGCCAACATTTTTTTTCAAAGTCCACATTTGTGTAAAAGTTGGTCACACATATATCTTGAGAATTTTAAATAAAGCTATTTAAGAAAGCTATTTTTAGCAAAAATTAATCTTTGCCTACGTTATGTTTATATTTAGCTTCAATCAGTCGGAGAAAATGTGAACAAATAACTAGTTTCTCATTTATTGCAGTGACCTGAACCAAGACGCAAATGTAAATAAGTGGTTCTTGTTCAAATGTTCAGGGCATGCAAAATATATCACAGAGAGAGCGGTGGGTCTGAACGAGGGACACGGGAGGCAATGCACCCTCCTTGTATTTTATTTCTAATTTTACTCATTTTATTCAAAACAATTTTCACTTATTAACAGCATCACATTCCAAATTCCCAATAAAACCCAGCGGAGGCCATTTCAAGAAGACAGGGAACTTCCGGATATGAAATGTAAAATGTTATCTAAAATAAAAGGACATATGAGTGGTTTAAACTATGACTAACATAACAATAAGTATTTTGAAAGCTTCAAGAGCCAACTCCTACCACCCCCACCCTCACCTACACATTTGCATGAACTTCATATTAAATTTTCTAATTGAAAAAATATGAAACATTAGAAAATAATTTATAACATCTGAAATGTGTGTATTAAATACAATGTACTAAGAAGTAAGGCAAAATTTGTTTTCGGATTTGGCAGTTTCGTTGCCAGAAAGTTGACATGTTCGTAACGATTCTTCAGACAACGAGGACATCCTCTCGTGAATAGAAATACTCTTCGTAACGCTAGTCTCTAGCTTTTCAACACATTCATCCTCACTGAACAGCTGCCTCTTTGCCGTCGCTGGTGCGTTAACATGCTCCTCTGTGACAAAAGCCCGAAGCGGCAACGTAGATCACTAGGTTCGCTAGCGCCCGTACCTCACACTTAGGAGGCTCCTCTGCTTTTAATTATTCCTCCCTTGAGGTTATGAGGCGTTCTTTTCCTCCGTATTCCTCACCACTTCTAAGGTCTTCACTACCTTCTCTGGATCCCACTGTTCTACCACCTACACCGGCTATCATTTGATTTTCCGTCATAAATTATTGCATCATCACAAATTCAACTCCCATATCTTGTGGAATTGCAAGTTTCATTTCACTTTATCTGTCAATGCTACAATATACATTTCTTACCCTCGTACTTTTCTTTTCACCATCCGACGAACTGTCAGACGTTACCACTTCTCCCCACAACGCCCCGCTTCAGCAATCTTATCGTCCGCCTTATCCTAAAATGATGCGGCGGTTCTGCCTTTTACATCGCGCGATTCTCACCCACCGCACCCGTCACCCACCCGACCCAGCCAGTTCCGCTACTCCCACATCCCCCTCCTCCTTCGCCTCCGCGTGCCGCCCCGCCCCGGTCCGCCCCGTCCCGCTCCGCGCCACACCGCTACCCCCGCCCCGCCCCGCTCCGCTCCGAGCCGTGCCGCGCCGCCTGCTGCGATCGGCACTTCAATGAGCTGGCCATTGTTTAGGCGCCGCCTAACGAACGCGATACGTGTTTGCGCGCCTCGATAAAACAACGCGCCCAACGCGGCCCGGAGCGACGCGGCCAACTGGGGAGGGATGAGCACGGGGCGGGGGCGGGGAAAGGGAGGAGGGCGAGGGCGGCGCGAGGCCCAGAGGCTCTGATGAAGCTAATGCACCCGCCCGCGCCCACCGTTGATGAGGAGCTGCAATCGCCGGTGTTTATGCAAATTAGTGTCCTTTCGCGGGCTCGCTCTTTCGGGCGCCGCCGTCTGGCGCCCCCGCTCACCGGCTCGCCTGCACCCCGCCCCCGCCTCCTCCCGCCCTCGCCGACGCCCCCGATGGCGCCCGGCGACAGGTGCACACCCCGTGGACGTCGAGGCGCCACGCCGCGCCCGGCGGCGACGAGATGCAGGAGAGCGCGTGATAGCCAGTGTCACCAGCCAGCAAAGCCGTTTCAAGCGCTCGCTTTTGTAAAAAATAGACACGGCAATAGGGCGAGCAACTCGCTCGCTCTTTTCATCAACGTTGCTGTCAAAGACGCATGGAAATATTTTTAATATGAGGGAACTTGTGTAAAAAGCAATAGATTTGTTATTGATATTCCAAATATCATTACAAACTGTCTATATTTTCTGTATTTATTGTCTGATAAATTTTCAGTGTGTTCTGAAAATTTGTGTAGCCTAAGATATAACAATATAGTGCCAGATCGGTAGAAAATAAGAATCGCAAGGGTAATATATTTTTCTGAGACTGCAAGTTTGTCTGAGACTAATTACGATAAGAAAAATAATAGACCTATTGCGGCAGGTCACAAAAGAGGAAATATGAAAAAAACACATAACAGTGTTGACTCTAGCTTATGAGTCTTTTAAATCTGTACAGAAAATATGAGTCTTTGCAATCCTGCATGATAGTGAGCATTATATTGAAGCAGAGTAATGCTTAATAGAAACAAATCTTGTATTTAGATAATATTGAGAGATAAAGAATTAAACGCTATTTCTTGACAGAGGATTGTAGTAAATCTTCCCTCAGAACGAAAGATGGAAGCAAATCAAAACGCCGAATGTTCTGCAAACGGTATCAAATAAAACTCGATGACGACTGTTACATTGAAAGCTGTCTGATGTCAAAACCAACGAAACAGTTCCTTATTTAACACACACAAAAATTTACATGCACATTGCATTTATAACTGTCCCCGGCCTTTCCGATGCCTATAAGCATCTCAGAATTGAGTTCAGTGGTATCAAAAGTAATCTCAATAAAGTTCTCAACACACATATACACTGCGGAATAGAAGTTTGCGCAGAAACAGAGCTGAATAAACTGAAACACAAATACAAAACTATGGACAATTCATTACGCTCTTCATCCGAACAGTGATGTGGACACTCCCCCCTTCAGCGTTGGAGGCGTGATCTGCAACAGAAAACGTCAAGTATTCAGAATACATCGAAAATTCTAGGCAGAGGTCGAAGAGGAAGGAGGTCATCTTTAAAGCTGGGAAGTGTTTGTCTCGTCAATATAGAGAGGAAATTACAAGGATCCGAACAAATGACATGGCGAGCCACTCTACGGGCAGTTTGTCTAGGACATCGAACAAAAGATGAAAGGCAATCTCGCGTGGGACTGGATGAGGGATAACTCCCGTAGGCAAGAGCTCGTAGTGGTTCTAGAGCTGGCCTCAGAACTAACGCCATCTTAATCAAAATATATGAGACCGAGGGGAATGAGTGTACACTGCAAACTACAAGATGACATAAAATAATCAGTGCCCATGGCAGAAGGCCGCCGTTCTACACTGCACTATATACAGCTTGTACGGCTTGCTGGTAAGTGTGCTGTATTGGAAAGAGAAGGAGAGGGAAGGTGGTGAAGAAACCCAAAACGAAAATACTCAGGGATTCAAATTTGTTTTTGCGTCTTCATTCTACAACTACAATTAGGAAGATAGAGATTTTTCCCTTAATAAATCTGTCCTCTAAAGATATATTTTGAAAGAAGGTCAAGTACAATTTTGGAGAATTTGAGTACTTTTCACTTAATTTTGCGTTTTAGCAATACTAGTTTTCAAAGTAGCAATTGGGGCTCTCCTAGGCACCTAAAAAGAAAAATGCACCCTTGGCCTTCATTCAAGTCTAGCATATCGACTGAAGACTTTAATTTAACCCGGGAGAACACGCAATATATCTATGAGATCCAGACGTTTAACATTTTTTAAAGTAATTGAAGAACGCTAATTTTCATGGAGCTGGGAATTTTTCTATTCTTCTAGTGTTCATTTCTGAGTAATCGAATTGCATTCAATTGAACAATTGTAACCACTCAAAATTTTGAATAAGGTGTAACTTGTCCGTCGCGCCGTGTATGGTAGATGCATAGCGTGCTCTCACATTAGTGAAATCACTTGCTGGTAATCGTTCTCTAAGACATTTAATATGTGTTATAAACTTCACGTTAGAAAAAAAATGTTATTAAGTAAAACTTCAATATCGAATGAAAACTGGGCTCAAAGCCATTTTGAATTTATACATGTACATCGATAACAAGCGAAAACAACTGTCGTATCTGACAGATACATTGCGTGTACTGACGTTACATTTTGCATTGCGGACACTCCCGATTAAAAAGTACCTGTAACTGAGCAAAGTGTTTGTGTATGCATTGGTGAATTTTCCGCCCTGCGTTCGTTACAGACCACAGCAATGGGGAATCTCAGGTAGCGAAAATGCCCAGTACAAACCTAAAGAATATTATTCCAAGACTGTTTCTAAGTGTATGCAAAGTAATCTTAAAAATTAAAACCTATGAAAACGAAAAAAATTGTTGATGTTTAAAAACATTTAATAACTTTTATGTTTTCCATACACTCAACACACACATTGTACACAAGCGTTTTCAATGAATTTATTAAAGATTATATTATTTGCAGCGTTCCTTGAAGTCTTTTTGCATTGCTCGTGTTCTTTCACGAATGGGAAATATAATTTACTTTTTGTGTATTTTTGTTCTTGATTTTTAAAAAAAGTTTTAGGTTCAACGACTTCACTAATTTTCAGAAACTTTTAAGCGTTTATTCACTCACGGAGAATTTCAGAAATCACGGATCAAGGAATCACGGAAATTCATCTTGAAACTAGTGGTAGTACTAAAACAGCACCAACTACCTAAGAATTAGTGTACTACCAAAGAACAAAATGTTCATCAAATCTTTTTAAAACTTCATAACAGTCAGGACGAACCAAAATCAATACAATTCAAAGAGACACTCACCTTAATGAAGGAAATGTTGTCACCCGTTGTGTTACATCAATAAGTTTTGACAGTAGAAAGTTTCAACAGTAGTATTTCTACTGTCGAAACGTATTGATATAACACAACGGGACAACAGTTCCCTCATTAAGGTAAGTGTCTCTTTGAATTGTATTGATTTTGGTTCGTCCTTACTATTCTGAAGTTTTAAAAAGATTTGACGAACATTTTATCCTTAGGTAGTATACATGTTTAATTTTTGTGATTAACTTTTACTTAATAGACAATGGAAATTTTATTTTACTGATTTGACATGTTAATGTATTAATTTTTACCTAAGATACTTTTGAAATATTTCAAAAACTAAGTTATTAAACTACACCAATTTGATATGTAGATTATTGATAATTAAGATTATTGGTTTATGTATCCCGTAATTTTAGTAACGTGAAGATGTATCTAATCACGTTAAGAAACGTCATTGCCGAGAATAAAGGATTGTCATAAAAACACTGGATACTTTCTATTAATAAAATTATATTGACAATCAGAAAGAATTCTTCTATTATATCTACAAGTTTCAATTTGTGCATATTCGAGTAGTAACCTAACAGTAGGAACTCTTTCAAGAGAGGAATACCGACTCCGCCTTTCGCTGCTCTTTTTATAACATCTTCCAATATCATTTTACACCAAAACTACATTCTCACAATGATTTGTAAGCTGCCAACTCCATGCTAATGTACACCACTCCCCCACTCCCGTCCCGCGCCAACGAGTTGTGATTCATAACATATTGCTAGGGATCAGCCCGCACGATGTCGACTCGAAGGCCGGAAAGCGCGCCGATCAAGCCCACACGTGGCTTCGTTAAGTGAGAAATATCCCGTCGGGGGCCGTGCGGGCGCGGTACTCGCTCTGCTCCAGCCTCAGGCGAGAGTCTGCCCGACCGGAACGGCGCGGAGCGGAGCGTGGCGGCGCGGGGTGGCGCGGGGCGGCGCGGGGCGGCGCGGGGCGGTGCGGGGCGGGGCGGGGTGGTGCGGGGCGGCGCGGGGCGGCGCGGGGCGGCGCGGGGCGGCGCGGGGCGGCGCGGGGCGGCGCGGAGCGGAGCGTGGCGGCGCGGGGCGGCGCGGGGCGGCGCGGGGCGGCGCGGGGCGGCGCGGGGCGGCGCGGGGCGGCGCGGGGCGGCGCGGGGCGGCGCGGGGCGGCGCGAGGCGGAAAGAGGCGGAGCGGGACGGGAAGGGGCGGCGCGGGGCGGGACCTGGAGGGGTGGCGGCGGAGAGAAAAGGCAGAAAAGAGAGAGAGGAGAAGAATTGATGGGATTACAGATGTGTATGTATCGTCTGACGCACCCAAGGAGGTTCATTGTGTTGACCAGAAATGTTACTGACGCAGGTTCTGTTGCAATGAAGATGATTTAAAACGGCGTTTATTCAAGGGCTGCGTTGACGTACGGTTTATACTCGTGCATTAAAGGTTGATGCATGATATCCTAAATTTTTCGGATCATATATATCTCAGTAAGTGATTTGTCTCTTAAATAATTAAAGTAATGTGTCTCGTTACTGTCTGAAAATTCTGGTTGATTTGAATAAAAAACAAATGATTCAAAGCTCAAATACATAGAGAGATTGGGTCTGAGACGTACAAACTAATAATCTAAAGCATGAAGATGTAGATTATAACGCGGGATATACATCTTCAGGATCTCCAGTTCTGTCGGAGATGAAAGCCGTTGTATCTTGTGAGCAATGATGCCACATTCAACTGCACGGAGGTCGATATTCGATATGTCGCTCCGGTTCCCCGCAAAATGTAATGACGAATATCGTGCAAAGTAAGATTGCTCTATCTTTCCCCATCGTGGACGCATCTTAGCCTGCACATACTTTATATACATGCATATATGGAACCCTTTATGAGTTCTTTGATATTTTATGGAACGAGACAAGAAATATTTCGGTATATGAAATAACATAAATCATCAGTTGGTCTGTGTTGAAAGATGGTGGTAGTTCAAGAATGAAGGGGCAATTTACAAGAGGGGATATAGCAATAAGAGTGCGAGATGGAAAGATGTGAACGAAATGTCGCAATACGGAGACGGAGATTACGCAATTACAAATTCATGTAGAAGTAGAGCGCACCAATGAAAGAGCCAATTAGATGAGTTTGAAAGAAAGTAGGTCGTCACTCTGATGTTGAGGTCAAGTCTTGTTCAGAAACACAGAATGTATGTGAAAGAGAGCTGCAAAAATGAATACGTGAAGTACGTGTGTTATAAGTCAGGATTAGCCATGGACGAGAAAATGAAGGGAAGCAGAACCACACCAAAACAGGAAGAAAAGTATAGAGGAAAGCCTGAGAAAGCGAAGATGAGAAGGTCGCCCGCGAGTCCGACCCGCAAGCCCAGGGCGCAAGGCGATCCAGGAGCGGGAAATAGAGAAACAGCGCAAGCTGGGTCAGGCGAGCGGCGGGATGGGCAGGGGCGGGTGGAGGGGCGGGGGAGGGGCGGGGTCCGCGTGGCTTGCGCCACTCATCTACCGCTCCTCCTCCTCAAATGGATCTCCTGGGGGCGGATCGAAAACGCGTAACGCGGCGACGAGACAGCGGAAGCGGAGAACTCAGCAGGGCGAAGCGGGGTCACAGCGGAGGCGGAAGGCAGCGGCCCCTGAACTTCCCAGGCGCGCCCGGTCTCGTGCACCCCCCCCCCCGCTTCACATCCCGCTCCCGCGTCGCGCACCCGCCCCCGCGGGTTAATTGTGTCCAATTAATTCGCGAACTAAAACGAGATTAGTTTTCTGCGTTAAACTGAACTAAATTTGGTCATCAGTCTTGTGCGCCGTCGAACTTCTTTCGCTATTCAGAGCTTTGAGGGCCAGCCGAGTGTGCGGCGCGTTGCGCGGGGGGTATTGTGCTCGAGCGCCGGGCGCCGCCGATGGGAAACGAGGGAGAACGCGTCAGGGGGGCCAGGCCGGGGACGAGGGAGGACGGGGGCGGGTGAGGCGTGAAGGCGAGGGAGGATTTGGCGGAGGGGGTTGGCGGAGGGGTGGGTAGGCGAGCGGCCCGAGATGTCGCCGAACGCTTCCCAGTGGCTGTCGCCACCGCCGCCGTCGCCTTAGCCGCCGCTGCGAGTGGAGTCGCCGCAAAAAAGTGGCGCGACTTTTTGTCGTCGTAGGGAGATTAGCCGCATAATGCGCTACAATGAGAATCGATTTCATTTATTGGAAATTTTTCAGTGTGACAGCGGGAAGAGGATCGGCGGGAGCGTCGGGTGCTGCTGCCATTGTCAAAGAAATGAGCCTTTTGTGGCGAACTGCGCCGTCGCGTCCCCGACGTCGGCCGCCCACCCCGATGCCCGCGTGGCGCGGGGGGGGGGGGGAGGTGATCTGGGGCAGGGCCTGACGAGGGGCGGAGGCCGTAGGAGGAAGAGGATGCAGGGCGGAGGCTGCGCTCCTCGTCCAGCTCTTGACGACTGCCCTGATGCACTGATCCACCCGCGACTCTGGCGGTGGCAATTGGGCGAGACGCACCGGTTGGGGATGAGTCTCGGGAGAATACGTCAGACGTATTCAGTGTGAAAAATAGTGGCGGTTGCTCCCAGAGCCAGTGAGGTTTTTATGCACGTAAGGGGGGGAGCTATTACATCTTACTTTAGCACCCCTTCATTGAAAGTTTCTGCGATCTTCGAGAATTTTCCGACGACTGTACGTTCCAAGATCTTCTTCTAGTAGTAAATAGAACAAAAATGCTGTTGGCAATACAAAAACACACCAAATGGTTTTTCAAAATGTAACAACCTAACTGCTCAGGACCAAAAATTAATTTATCTCGTATAACACCGCAACAAAAACAGTCTTCACGAATTCTCCGATGACATAGTGTAGTACACAAAGGTCGAAGCACACCTCTCAAGCATCAAGAATTTAGAAAAGTTGTCGTTGCGCAACATAACACGTGAATAGCAAATATTTAATGGTGGGCGGCCTCTTCCTAGATAACTTGCTGTCCCATGACCTCAGCTGTGGTGTAAGCAGTGACGCAATGATGAGAATCTGTCGGTTCGTGCAGAATGGGAATTGGTAGAATAACACAATTCAACATTTGAACTTTTCAGTCAAAATCTAAACTGTTTCGTTGTTTTTGTATTTATCCAAAGTTCCTGGGTATCTAACGTAACCATAGACATCTCTCAATAGGCTGGAAACTGCGCAGATTCCTTTCAACTACTACACGCTTCGGAATATAAGATATAAGATAAGATATATTTATTTAAACTGCAATTGGGTGTAACGCGGGAGCAGTTAATTACATACATAAGCTAATAAATTTCATGCAAATTATATTATAATAATAATGATCGTAATAATGCTAAAATAATAATAATAATAATAATAATAATAATAATAATAATAATAATATAAAACTGATAATTCATAAAACATTAAATTACATGAAGAAAAGAAAAAAAGAGAGGTTATACAATAATACAACAGTTATTGAACTTCGCCACCTTTTCTGTATGCGATCAACACCACTGACAAAACATTTTCATTATTTCCACATCGGATATTTTTACTGAAATACGACATGCGTAATAACGCGAGAATTAAAGTTATGCCAGTATATTGATGTGGTGATATGGTATTCTTTATTAGAGTTTTGTGTCCGCTTTGTTCAATGCAAATGCTTTGTTCAAAAATGATATGCGCTATATGAATGTATTTCAATTATTTACCTCAGTTCATACAATGTTTGAAACAACCAAATTATTTTTATATTTCCGAGAAAAATACAGGAGAGCCATGATCACGTGAATATAAACATTTCTAATGGTTCTGCGACTTTCTCTGATCCATAGTAATGTTCTGCAGTCTTTCATTAACTTTTATGGTTTCTTTCGTTTACGAATAATTTCAATCAGTGGCGTAATTTTTGGAGGCGGGCGGGAGACACCAACTTAGGGGTGACAACCAACCACACTACTTGTTATAAAAATATATTACATAAAAATTTCAATTTTAATTAGTTTTGAATAATTGTTAATTTTTTATCCAGTTCAATAAATACGTCTGTTCCAGTCATAAGTTTTGTTTCGAGTATTGTCAATTTAGAAAATGCAAGAGACTTGAGATAATTCTGTCCGAAATGTGTAATTCACCGAACAAATATTCACATTCTAAGCAATGTGTGTTCAACTTAAAAGTGTTTACCGTTTCTTCTTTACCTATTTATTTTAAAAATATTAGCCTTTGTGGAAATTTGAAAAAAATCGCCTACAATTTATTTAGTTCCATTAATTTGGCATCAATAATATTACCGACAACAGAGTCGATTAAAGTACTTTTCTGTTATTATTCAATTCTAAACAATTCTAGCAAACATTTCAGTTTTCTTGAAACGATACACTTCTGTTATAACGTGGAACCAGTTTTGGGATTTTACCCCCAAAATGTGAAGATTTTTTTCGTCTTCAGAAGTACCGTTTACTAAATTTGGGGGGTCATTTCTTTTCCTTTGCTAGACTATTTTGATTTTATTATACTTACATTAAAAGGAGTCGCCTAAAAAATCGATTATTTACTCAGAGTACTTTATGGACTACGTTGTGTTTTTTGTCCTCTCTTTTTAAATTAATTTCCAAAAAAGTAATACTTTTTACGTGCTTAAAAAATTTAATACTAAATAGTTGTATAAATCGGATAATTCTGATGAAACAATGTTAATAATTCATAAACATAAAAAACTATTATAATTTAACAGACTTTATCAAAGATGAACACCAGAAGGTAGTGACACCGGCATTATTGCCTCTGGTGCCCTCTGTAGTGAAGCCACTGGTTTCACTAGTTAAAGACTATTGGAACATAACTTTGTTTTGTTTATCCTTTATTGAACGTTTCCAACCAAACACAACTAATGTCAGTCTTGATGGTTCCTCCACTTCTGAAAGCAAAAAAAGGAAAATTGTTCGGAAGTTCATGTTAGTCTTGTATATTTGAACACAGCATTGATTACCAGTGAACACGCATATTTTTAGCGGTTTTTGAGAAATCAAAGGAAATCTAATCTTGTTCAATTCACATCGTAATCCACTGAAGGCTCATGATAAATTTCTTATATTCCTACTGACTCAAACTATTCGTGCTAAAACAGCACATATTCTCAGGCATTTTTTGTGAAGTCTTCTCTACACAATATTATAAGACTAAATGAACATGCAAAACCCGATTTTTCTCCGCATTAGGATTCGGAATGAGGTTCTAACTCTAGTTAGCAGGCCATTCACGTTACTCCTACGCCTTCAGCCTCACAGCTAAACTCAACCTTCCCGACGTTTAAAAGAAGTTCAAAATTCGCATTTGCAGATTTCAAAAGTTCAGAGATTTTTATTTCTTTTATTTCTAGAACTAGTTTCAAAAAACTGATTTCATTACGGAAATAGTGGTGCTACAACAGCACATACGTTGTCTCATAATTTCTTCTGATATTTTCGAAAATTCAGAGATTTCTACAAAACTTAGACATGCGCCATTATTTTAAGCGTCTCTTGTTTACGTTTTATAAAAAATATTTACAGAAAATATCACCGTTCACAACACACATAATAAGTCTTGGTGTACACCAAGATGTTCAGAATAATTTGATATAACATCCTAGTGATGTTTTCAACTTTAATAATTCACACTCCTTTCTTTTTATTTGTTTGCACATAACTTTACCGAGACATAATTTCCTAACGCAATATTCAGCGGCTTGATGGAGAAGCGTCTCAAGAATATATTGACATGTAAAACTAGAAAACATGGAAATGGAGATACGTCGCTTTGGAAAATAACTCTTCAATTGGTTCTGTTTCCTCTTTCCCTAGTTCAACTAGTCCCGCACTTCACCCCCCGCGTTGGGCAGCGGGCGCGTCCTCGCGAGCCAAGCGAGTTGGCCGGCGCGGCAGGAGACCGCGTTCCGCACGGGAAGATAGAGCCTCGACTATAGAAGTCTTCACGAGAAGTTGCTTCGGACTTGACTCACTTCAGTTCTACTTGAAAAGTTGAACAATCAGACGTGTTTTCGTTGTTGCACGTCGTCCTATCATTTCTCGATCGGCCAGAACGGCTCCTTTCTCTGCCGCCTTCATTTGTTTTCCCAACTGTCGAGTGCATCCTTTCGTGAAGATGGCGGCGGGATAAGACCGACGTTGGCGAACCTGCCAACTATTCCGCTTGTCTAGCGTTCTAATCGCGGACCAGCAGTTTTCTCGCGTTTCCTGCCCCAGGGCATTGTTACAAGGTTTCTTCTCTTTTCTTATTCCTGCGGCGTAACTTCGCCGAAAATACGGAAGGAAAGACGTTACGATTATCGTGACGATTTACGGTTATTGAACGTTTATTTGTTCTCTGGGCTGTTTCCGATACTGACCGACGTCTTTCGCCTCCGAGTCCTCCTCGCAATGGTGCTTTGCCAGCTGACCTGCCTGCTGGAGCGCTCGTAGAGGCTGGCATGGCGAATCGATTGGAAGAAAGTACCACGAGTCGTGGTCCACGACAAAAATACACAACTTGCTCTTTCAGTGAAAATCTACACAAATGGAAGGAAGAGATGGATGAAAATTTCGTTGGTTCCTTGTGTGTTTTTTGTTTTGTTTTGTATTTTTATGAAATATGAAGACCATAACACACCGTCGTTCGAACTTATTTATTATGAAATTTCACGCTACACTCGCTGAAGCGTGGTGTCACTAGATTTAATTTTGTTTAATGATTCACAAGTCACATGTCACCGTTACATTTGATGTAATAGAAATGAGGCAAAAACAAACGCCACATACAACGTAATTTTATCTGAGTAAATATTGGAAGAGAATAATCAGTTATGAAAACGATTTTTCCGAAAGTTATTTTAAATTTCACACATAAAACATCAAAGCATATGCGGTCACGGTTTATTAATGCAGTGCAAATTCATTACACCTCTATGATGTGCCAACTCGTGAACCTCGTTGACATCCAATATTTTTTTCTTATTCGAATGTTGCAAGAGTGAGGTCATTTTTTTACAGACTCAAAGAAAAGTTACGCAATCTGCACCAGAATGATTACTTTTAAATAAAAATGTAAATGTTAAATTCTAATTAAGAAAAGGAAAGCTAATGTGTACAGTGGAAAGTAATACACTTGTATTAGAAACAGGCCAATGTCTCAATCAACGTAGCTTTTCACTTTCTTTCCATGAACAAAGCTAGGCCTTTTTTCTGCATTTTAATGTCAAATATTGTTAATAATAAGCGTTACATTTAAAGCAATTTAGTTGACACAACGCTAATACTAGCATGCACCCCTAAATTTCTTTTCGCAATATAACTTGTTTTAACGAGGTACAAAATTGAAAAAATGTTCGTATTTGTTTCGTATTTTATAATTATCTCCAGAGAGGAATCAGAAGGGAACAGTAGGCATTGTTTACCTTAATTATCAACACTTTGTTCATGTAACCAAATGAAAAAGATAATGTAATTACGCGATGGTTGAGATAGGCTATGCATATTTCTTAGGTTTTCATTGTAAATGTATGATGATTACGATTCACAGTGTATTGAAGATAATTAATGATTCAGAAACCCATCAGAATGTAAGAGATGACATAGGACTATAGTGACACATGATTAAATAGAGTCATAGAATCACAATTGATCAGTTTCTTAAATTTTATGGTAATTGTCACCAAGTATGCATTGAGCACCTAGAAATCGTTTACGACGCACAAAATTAATCGTAAATAATTATTGGAAAAAGTTAAACGGAAAAATAATTCGCAAGATTTCATCCAAATTTGAAAGTAATTTTTTAAAAAAACTATCACGCTATCGTTTTTCTCGTTATTTCCCGAGTATACTACAGAGCATTGTGTCCTTCGGAGCCATTCGAGGCGGAGCATCATTTGACACATCCACTATGCATAAATGAAGAATCCCTCCAGGCAGTCAAACGCCGCGGTAACTCACTCAACCGGCTACAACGTTTCCTCGCTTGCGGAAGCTCCACCCGCCCGGAGGCCCGAGGAGAGTTTGGGAGAGCAGCGCCGAGGACGGGAGGTCTGCGTGGGGACACGTCTGCGAGGACGGAGGAAGAGGACGAGGGCCGAGCCGGCGCAGTGGCTGAGGCGGCATGCCGCGCACTTGCCGCCCTACTTGTATTAAGAAAACAAAGTCTTACCTTCCCGCGGCGCCTGGAAGACAGGCGGGGCTCTCCCTCGGGAACGGAGGGATGGGTGGCGGGGTGGGCGGGGCCGGCACGGGGAGGCAGCCCGCGCACTTGAAAGGGTGAGGTCGACTTTCCATTAGCCTACGCTGAAGTGTCTCTCAGCTCCTCGCGGCCTCAAAGAGCGTGCTGGAAGTGCGCGGCGGGGCCGCCGCTTCACCACTCCCGGGGGAATGCGTCATGTAACATTGACGACACCATTTGTGGAGGCAAACGTGTCGCAGGGAGTTGTTCACTTGCCAATGAATGCGGTGCGGCCCCCGTCGCCGCTTTCATCGGCTGTTTATTCAGGTGGGCGCCAGTGGGCGCGGCACGCGGGCCACGCGACGCGCCGGGGCGGCGGCGGCGGCGGCGGCGGCGGCGGCGGCGGCGGCGGCGGCGTCGGCCGCGGCGTCGACGGCGCAAGGGGACGCGGCCGACCGCGCCCCCACCAATCGCCAGCCCCTCGCGACCACTGCCGCCGCCGCCGCCGCTGTCCTCGCAGACCTGCTCTATTCCAACCCTCCGCTCGCGATGTCAATTCCCACGCTCGTTCTATTTCCGTGGCATCCGTTCCATTGCCCTGAGGTAAGTTCTGTGGGCTTTTCATGCAGTCGCTCTCTTCCGCGGTAGACGATGGCGGAAACTTAGCTTCGTTTCGTTTCCTCTCCTCCGCACTCAGCATACTACCCGTATATGAATTATCACAGCATCTCTCACTTTTCGTTGTAGTACAACGCGCTCTGGCCTTCTCTATTTTCTTGAATCGTATTCCTTATCTTCATCTACTCCTTAAAAACTTGTTATTCAGTATGAAGCCTCCCTGCGTCCACTGCAATGTATGCACGAATTTCCCACCAAACACTGCTACAGATGATTATGTGCGCATACTCTATTTTTCTATACTCCTTACTCTCTCTTCAAGGACAAGATCATCTCTGCATATTCATTAGAAACTCTACGATGTATCACTCGGTTTCAACTAAATCAATCATTCGTCGTTCGTTATCTTCCAGGGTTATTGACTTGAAGATACTAACCCCTCCGCCATTTTCACTCTGTTTGGTGATCACAGGGTAGTGGAGATAATTTGTTCGTTACACTCAAAGTAGTAAATCAGCGTAATGTGACTATTTCGAAATTGTTAATTCACTTAATGTTTTAGTTTGAATTAGAACTAGGTTATTAAATACAGGTGTTGTAATTAGCTAATCTAATCAATATCTATTTGTTCTTCATCTTGTCGCCAACATCCCTCTACATAATATATTTTGAGATTTGTTGGAAGTGCAGTGTCTAACTCATCTGCCTTCAAACTACTAGCGTAAAGGCATACCGGCTTCATTATACAGGGAGTCCCACCAACTATGGGCCACCCCATAACTTATAAACGGATCCCGATATCGAAATACAGTTTTCGCTCAACAACGCGGATTCATGGGGCAAGTGATGTAGAGATATTGTTTAAAAGATATTTAGTTTTCGAGCAATTTAATAATCTTCGTTTTTTTAGTAGAACCATATATTTTTGTCACTTGCATTAGAAGAATCATAAAAAGAGGAATGCAATGATGTAACATATGTTAATATTTTGATAGAATAATTTTATACAGAAAATACTATCTGACATGAAATTTTAAATTAAACGTCCAATTTTTCCTTTAGAAGCCGTTGCAACTGTCACTTGGGAGGAAGATGGCCTTCGCGGCCTCTCCCCTCTTCCCGCAAATGTGCCGGCGCACGGTGGTGCATTTTCCCGAAATCCTGGCCAAAACCTCAAAAATGAAATCGCGTTTACTGAACTTTTGCAAATACTACGACACACTGTATACTTGGGGGCATCTGTTTCTGCCCACTTCGTACCTCCGTCAAGGTGGCACCCCCACTTTATGGAAATTCAAAAACAACTAGCCTATAATTTTGTACTAATTATGTACTAATTTTGTACCAAAATTAAAAATTTTCTACTAAACTACAAACCGCTAAAAAACGGCATTCAAAAGTGGGGGTGCCAGCTTTACGTCAAGCTGGCACCCCCACTTTTAACAAATGAAAAATCAACTAGCCCATAATTATCTACTAATTATGTACTAATTTTGTACCACAATAAATAATTTTGTACTCGATTATAAACAATTAAAAAACCGGTTTGAGAAACCTTCTATTAGCGTTCATTTTAGATTTTTTTAAAACCCATTTCAAATCAGATCTCAAAGTTGAAATTTCTACTATAGTTAGGTACTCCAGTAATCTTTCCCGTGTGACAATTTCAAACTTTTATCTCGTCCCCCAACAGAAATATTAAAGGCAAAAAACGGAAATATTGCGTGCAGCTTAAAAGAAAAGTGTCCGCCATGACACTTTCCTTTATCAAAAACTCAATATCAAATATCTCATAATTATCTACAAATTATGTACTCATTCTGTACCACAATAAATAATTTTGTACTCGATAATAAACCATTAAAAAGCCGGTTTCAAAAATGTCTTTTTCGTATATATTTACGATTTTTTAAAACCCCATTTTTAATCAGATCTCAAAGTATTTGAACAATAAATGGCTCAATTAACTTATCAACTTATTACTACTTAATTACTGTATCATAATCCTTACTGTGGTGAAGATTGTACCCCAGAAAGTACACTCTTTCACTTGCACATCAAGAAAACAGCCAACAAAAACACATTCATTTGTAAATCCCTATCGAAAAAGGCCAGACCAGGAGAATATCTTGGAATTAAAAACACTTTCACAAAATATCATTCACAAAATAATTAATTTCCGCTCAGCTCCTAAAACGGCCTGAACGATCATTCCGGTGACTACCCTGACTACACCTATACATGCTTCCGCTTGTAAATCCTTTTGTGTGCCTCCTCAACAATTCAAAAAAATTACTTCAGCACAAAATTAGTACATAATTAGTAGATAACTATTGGCTAGTTAATTTTTACTTTCTCGTATACGGAGTAATACACGAAGAATAGAGAAAGTTATGTAATGCTGCGCGAAAAAACTACGGATTTTCGGCACAAAAACAATTAATTGCCGGGCCCTGACAACGAAAAAGTGAATAAATCCAGTTGCAAAATTAAGAATAACTAGTGAGAACCCGTCAAAATTTGAGGTGAGATCTGAGATAAATGTAAAATACTGTGCCCAGACTAATGTTTACAATACGTTGCATTGTTTGGATATTCACGGTACAACGAACATATTCTGTGATGTGGAGTTCCCAAAATTTTGAACACGTATGGCTCATGACCAGGTGGCAATGTAATATCGACACCAAATTACACAAAAGAAAGAGCACTATTATACTGACGATTATTATTTCTAAAGTTTTTTGATGTGTCATCAACTCCTATAAGCAACTGTTTGATTCCTTCTGGCATATTGCTCGAAGGTAAACTTATTTTCCCGTTTAAGCAACACAGAGTAAACTGGTTTGCAGAATTTATCTCACATGGGATGTACAAATCAGAACAAAACTGAAATTTTATAGACAACTACCCAACAGAAAACGAAATGACCCCAACCGGTAGCGATAGCTCAATGCATCAACTGATGTCACTGCAGCGCCTCTAACCGGGAGGTCCTAGGTTCGAGTCCTAACGGCGGCAGGATTTTCGACACTAGCTTTTCAGCTAGATCGAATTCAGCTGCTGTCTGGAGGAGAATTCTAGCGGCCGGCTGCTCTGATCGGTAGTTTTCCGTGGTTTCTCCGATCAACACCAGGCGAATGCCGGAGCAGTACCCTACCAAACGGGCCACGGACCGCGCGCGATCTATCCTTCCTCTTCCTTGTCCTATCCTCTCCCCTTACACACACACTTACACTAACATGCACTACACTACCACATATTCCGGGAGACCGGTCGGGAGCTTAGAGCTTGTCCCGACTGGGGCGGTGCCCCGTTGGTGGGAGAGTCCTGGTTAGGGGGAAACCCCACTAGCCGACGGTAGGTCGGCGCCGGATCTCGCCATCCAGCGGGGGAAGTTCACCGCCATCTCCCGAGAAAAAACATGCACTACACTAACGGGACTAATGACCGAAGCAGTTGACGCGCCCGGAAACACGAAAAAATCAATCAACGAAATGACCTCACTATCATGACACCTACGCTGACTTTCTCTTTCCCTGCGTCCAGTTAATATACGTTTGCGTTTTTTGGGACGCGTGGTCAAGGATTTGGAATTCGACATAACCTGTGTACAACTACTTCAGTACAACCGAGCAAAACTCACTGCCTGAATGTTCTCTACAAAATACACTACAAAAAAGCAAATACATGCAAACTGTCAACACCACAATGAAATTATTACACTGAAACAAAACCTTGACGAATTGTAAACAAATCTCAACGATCAAAATAAAGCATCAAGCAGTGCCACCATGAAGCAGCCACTCTTTGAAAAAAAACAGTTGACTATTGATAAACGTACTATTAAAGAATGATTTAATTAATTAATTTACACCATAAATAATGGTGAATCGACACAAAAAATATATGATAACACATCTAGGAATCACATTCTTTCATTTAAAGGAAAAAATACTACAATCGGTTCAGTAGAAGCTCGAAACGAAGCCATGGCAGAGCACCTTATTTTTTTAAATATATAGATAATTTCCCTAACACGTAGAGTAGCCAGAATCCCTGTTTTATGAGTCCGTGATGAAAAACCAATTGAAAGGAAAACGTCCGTCCGTCCGTCCGTCCGTCAGTTCGTCCGTCCGTATGTGAACACTACTAGAGTGTAAACCACCCGTACGATCTGTTCCCAATTGAAGAATCCTTTGTCGATCTGGTTCTAGTTGAAAGTTTGAAATTTTAAAAAAATATTTTTTTAAAATTCTTTGTTTCTTTTCTTTTGTTTTTCAAAAATTACAAAAATTTAATTTGCTTGGCTTGTCTCTCACGTTGAAAATATTTATATTAAAGGCGATTCCTTCACTTTATTACATTTACGAGTACATGTGCTTCCAATAATATCAAATATAGTTTCTCGAAATCTCAACAGTGTTCTGTAAAATGAGATATAAATTCTGCACAATCAGAAACGCTAAAACGCCATTTTCTCCAAAAAGGCTCCAAGTTTTTTCAATGGATAGTGCTAATTGCACTGTTTAATGTGACGTAAAGTTCATTTTCCTGTATTCCTTTGTGGTTTTTTTAATTACTGAAATGTAACTTTTTTTAAACATCTCTCACGCCAAGAATGTGCACATTTCCATAGAATTGTTGAATTTGTTAAAAGAAGTACTTCAAATGAAGTTTGACGAAATGACATCAAATGAACTTTTTCGAAAACTCAATAGATTCCTGTGAAAAAGAACTTCAAATTTCGCATTTACAGTAATATTTAATCGCCATTTTCTTAAAAACGGCTTCAAATTTTTCAATGAAAATTGTTATTCAGGATAAGGTTTTAACCTTCTTTAATATTCTTAAAATACAATTTGGAAACCGAAAGGTTGCGAATATTTCAAAAAAAAAAAAAATTCTTTGGCCAGCAAACACGCAAGAAGGAGAGACTAGACTGTACAGTACCAGCCCACGCCAAGGAAATTAAGAAACTTTACTACGAGAAAGTCTGTGCCATTCTGTAGCACCTGTAGTTAATTTTCTGAGAAAGAGGAATATCATAACGGACTTTAATAAAATAAATTCTTTCGGGCTCCACGCAATATTTCCCGTTTAGAACTTTAATATGACTGTTGGGAGACGATAATATTTTGAAGTCATTACACGGAATAGATCACTGTAGTACCACACTATAGCATAAATTTCAACTTTGAGATATGATTAGAAATAGGTTCAAAAATATCCAACATTTACGCGATAAGTGCATAATTGAAACCCGCCTTCTAATTGTTTATAATAGAGCACAAAAATATTTTTTGTGGTACAAAATTAGTAGATAATAAATAGGTAATTATGGGCGTGTTGATATTCAGTTTTTAACCAAGGGAAGTGTCTCGGCGGCCACCGTTCTTTTAAGCTGCACGCAATATTTCCCCATTTTGGACTTTAATCTCTCTTTTGAAGGACCTCATAAAATTTTGATATTAGTATACCCGAGAAAGATCACTGGCGAACCAAACTATAGTATTAATTTCAACTTTGAGATCTGATTAAAAATGGGTTTCTAAAAAATCGTAAATATACGCTAAAGTACGTGAAGATCTTGACTGTCCGGCCAAAGTAAGTGTTTGAAACCGGTTTTTCATTGTTTATAATCAAGTACAAAATTATTTATTGTTGTACAGAATTAGTACATTATTAGTAGATAAATATGAGAGAGTTAATTTTGAGTTAAAGACGTGGGAAGTTTCATGGTGGACACATTTCGTTGAAGCTGCACGCAATATTTCCCGTTTTTGCCTTCAATATCTCTGTTGAGGGACCAGATAAAATTTTTAAATCAATATACTAAAGACAGATCACTTGTGGGTTTTTCAATATTTGTATGCATACGCAAAAAGTAGGTTTTTGAAACCGGTTTTTTAATTGTCTATAATAGAGTACAAAATTATTTATTGTGATACAGAATTAGTATATTATTTGTAGATAATTATGAGATATTTGATATTGAGTTTTTGATAAAGGAAAGTGTCATGGCGGACACTTTTCTTTTAAGTTGCACGCAATATTTCCGGTTTTTGCCTTTAATATCTCTGTTGGGGGACCAGATAAACGTTTGAAATTATTACACGGGAAAGATTACTGGAGTACCTAACTATAATAGAAATTTCAACTTTGAGATCTGATTTGAAATGGGTTTTAAAAAAATCTGCAATGGACGCGCAAAGACGGTTTTTGAAACCGGTTTTTTAATTGTTTATTATCGAGTACAAAATTATTTATTGTGGTACAGAATGAGTACATAATTTGTAGATAATTATGAGATATTTGATATTGAGTTTTTGATAAAGGAAAGTGTCATGGCGGACACTTTTCTTTTAAGCTGCACGCAATATTTCCGTTCTTTTCCCTTTAATATCTCTGTTGGGGGACGAGATAAAAGTTTGAAATTGTCACACGGGAAAGATTACTGGAGTACCTAACTATAGTAGAAATTTCAACTTTGAGATCTGATTTGTAATGGGTTTTAAAAAAATCTAAAATGAATGCTAATAGAAGGTTTCTCAAACCGGTTTTTTAATTGTTTATAATCGAGTACAAAATTATTTATTGTAGTACAAAATTAGTACATAATTAGTAGATAATTATGAGCTAGTTGATTTTTCATTTGTGAAAAGTGGGGGTGCCAGCTTGACGTCAAGCTGGCACCCCCACTTTTTAATGCTGTTTTTAGCGGTTTATAGTTTAGTTCAAAATTTTTAATTTTGGTACAAATTAGTACGTAATTAGTACAAAATTATAGGCTAGTTGTTTTTGAATTTCCATAAAGTGGGGGTGCCACCTTGACGGAGGTCCACTTCGTGCCGCTGGGTCAATTCCCCTGGCACCAGTATTCACTCGAACTTACCCTTCGCGGCGTTCGGTAGACCTGCAGTGCGAGAGTAACACAGAGAGACCGTCTTTATTTGTAAGTGTAGGCCATACCAAGTTGTGCAGAGAAAACTGGCAGTATGGATTCTATTCCTGAAGGTTTGTAGAGTATTTTCATGTTAGTTTTATAATGCATTAATGCATCATACCGATGTGGGATGAAATATTAAAATGCATGAAATTAATACAATAATTTTAATTACTCATAAGTTCACGTAGG